>JAKOGI010001716.1:115000-191106 GCA_029747015.1 Carnegiea gigantea | reverse complement strand
AGTAAGGAGTTTCCATGGCCTAGCATCTTTTTACCGGAGGTTTGTTCGTGACTTTAGCCCTATTGTGGCTCCCATGACCGAAGTGCTAAAAGGGAAAAATTTTACTTGGAATGAGCAAGCACAACGTGCATTTGAAGAAATCAAGAAGAGACTCACTTGTGCACCCGTCCTAGCCTTACCCGACTTTTCAAAGATATTCGAAGTAGAGTGTGACGCATCCGGGGTAGGGATTGGAGCTGTCCTTTCCCAAGAGAAGAAGCCAATAGCCTTCTTTAGTGAAAAACTAAACGAAGCTAAAAAGAAATACTCCACTTACGACAAAGAATTCTATGCCATCATCCGGGCTTTGGAGTATTGGCGTCACTACCTAGTAGGAGGGGAGTTTATCCTCCATTCCGACC
Source organism: Carnegiea gigantea (assembly GCA_029747015.1). Classification (NCBI taxonomy): domain Eukaryota; kingdom Viridiplantae; phylum Streptophyta; class Magnoliopsida; order Caryophyllales; family Cactaceae; genus Carnegiea; species Carnegiea gigantea. The sequence continues at coordinate 190,705 of JAKOGI010001716.1, read as the reverse complement.
ATGAGGCACTCAAATACATACAAGGTCAACACAAGCTCAACCCGAGGCATGCCAAGTGGGTAGAATATCTTCAATCATTCCACTTCATCATCCAACACAAGGCGGGAAAACTTAATAAAGGAGCCGGTGCACTCTCCCGTAGGTACTTACTTCTTTCTACCTTAAGTACCAAAGTTCTTGGCTTTGAAGTTGTGAAAGAGTTGTATCCAAGTGATGAGGACTTTAAAGAAATCTTTGAGAAGTGTTCTAAACACCCTCACGGAGTGTTCCATATGGAGGATGGTTTCTTGTTCAAGGGTTCACGCTTGTGCATTCCCAAGTGTGGATTTCGAGAGCTCCTTATCCAAGAGCTCCATGGAGGAGCCTTAGCCGGCCACTTTGGAATGGAAAAGACATGTGCTATGCTGAAGGAGCACTATTATTGGCCACATATGTCTAAAGATGTGGAACACTTTGTAAAAAGATGCTCCATTTGTAAAATGGCCAAGAGTCATGTTCTTTCACAAGGCTTGTACTCCCCTCTTCCTATTCCTCAAGCTCCATGGGAGGATATAAGCCTTGACTTCATCACGGGTTTGGGGTTTGCTAAGAACCCAAAGGAACAAAGACTCTATCATGGTGGTGGTAGACCGCTTCTCAAAAATGGCACATTTTGTTCCTTGCCATACCACCAATGATGCCTCGCATGTAGCCAATTTATACTTCAAGGAAATTGTTAGGCTACATGGAGTACCCAAGAGCATGGTGTCCGACCGAGACAGCAAGTTTCTTAGCCATTTTTGGCTAACATTGTGGCGTAAGATGGGCACCCAACTCAAATTCAGCACTTCATGTCACCCACAAACTGACGGCCAAACGGAAGTCACCAATAGGACTTTGGGCACCTTGCTTAGAGTCCTTGTGAAGAAGAATATCAAGAGTTGGGATGATATGTTACCTCATGCCGAGTTTGCCTTCAATAGAGCTCCAAGTAAAGCAACTCATCTCTCTCCCTTCCAAGTCGTGTATGGCCACAATCCAAAGAGCCCTCTTGATCTTATCCCTATTCCAACTCCCACCAAGTTTAGTTGGGAAGCCGAGAAAAGGGCCAAAGAAATCCAAGACCTACATGTCCAAGTTCGTGATAGCATTGCCAAGGCCAATGAGAGGGCCATGCACCATGCCAACAGGCACAAAAGAGAGATTCATTTTCAACCTGGAGATTTGGTGTGGATCCATTTGAGGAAGGAACGATTTCCTTCCAAGCGAAAATCCAAGTTGATGCCTAGGTCGGATGGGCCATTCGAAATCATTGAGAAGGTCGGCCCTAATGCATATAAAGTAGACCTTCCCGGAGATTATGGAGTCTCGGCAACATTTAACGTCTCCGATCTTAGTCCCTACTTTGAAGATGAAACTCTTCCAAGTTTGAGGACAAACTCTCACCTATCCGGGGAGAGTGATGGAGACCATCATGACCGCTCCCGTACCTCCCCTTCTCCGCTCAAGAAAGACCCCAACAATCTCAAAGAGGCTAAAGAGTTTGCTCTCCTCTGTAGAAAGGCCGTGACTATGCCGGAGGAATTCATCCATAGCCCCCTCACGCCATGCCCGGTTTTTGTCACTTGTTTACACCAACATGTAATGGACCCACCTGCTTAAGGTCCTTACATTATTCAAGCCTAGAAACTTAGCTTTCTTTCAAGACCAACCACGTTCAATTTGGATATCATTTGGTTGGTAAAACCTAACCCACAAGTATATGGTATCCGGGCACAGGGCAGTTTGGACAGTCTGTACTATTTGGGCCATAACTTTTGATTGGCTGGTCCAAACTTAGCAAACTTACATTCCCTGGAAAATAGACTTCCTGAGCTTTCCAACAAGCCCAAGAACATCGAATTTGGCCCCGTATTCTGAGAGATATGGCTCCTGGAAGTTGAGGCTGCTGCAAATGTGAAAGCAATTATTGCAATCCATGTGAACTTGGGTGTTTACTCTTTATGTCGGCTGCTCCCTCCTCCAATTCCGTGTGATTCTTTTTCTAGCAAGCTTGAATGTGTGAGATAAAGGATTCATGCATCCATTTAAGCTTCTACACCCTTTTCACACCAAGCATCCAAGAGACACACCTTTTCACTCCTTGGTACATCCACATGAAGAGCTAGCTACAATGTACTTAGGATTCTTTGTTTTCTGCACTTTTTTTTGTTTTCTTCGTACCTTTTCACAATATAAGGCCTTTAGTATAAATAGGCCATAGCTTGAGGTTGTAAGCATTCACTTCCAACTTGAAATACAAATCATTCAAAGCAAGCATTTGAGTGTTCTCTCAATTGTGTTCTAAAGCCTAGTTCTATATCTTGAGTGTGGCAACCTCAAGTGGTGTTCTAGGTCCCTTCCCTCATCTAGGTGGTGATTAACTTTTGTATCCTAGATTGAGTTAAGGGATTGCCCAAGTTATTTGGCTTGAGTGGCTCCAATTGGATTATCTCTAGTTAAATACTTGAACTATCCTTCTCTCATTTCTACTTTGTTCTTCCCCATCAAAAAAAAAACCAAAAACACATCTTTTCTTGGTCATTTGTGCTCACTTATACATCAGAACGATACAATATGGGGGCTTGTGTGATTTGAACTTGTTCGGCTTATAATGATTCTGACACCATGTTCTAGAAATCATTGACCGAAGGCTTAAGCTGATGGTGAAAGGCGAGAGTATGTTTTGTGTTCCAACAATGGTTTTGACGATGCATTTGCATTGATGTTGATTATTGTTCACCTTTGCAGTAATTTTTTCAGCTTTGTTCATGTTTAGGGTTATGTTGGGAATAAATCGGCTGTTTTTCCTCTCCAACTTCTTGGCTATGATGTTGACCCAATTAATTCCGTACAATTCTCAAATCATACAGGCAAGCTTCTCTTATATTTTAACTGAAACTTTGACGATGGTTTGGTGTGGTTTTTTATTTACTTGATGAAATGCAGGATATCCAACGTTTAGAGGTCAGGTGTTGAACGGGAAAGAGTTGTGGGATTTAATAGAAGGTCTAGAGGCGAATGATTTGTTGTTCTACACCCATTTATTGACAGGTAAGAATGAAATAATGCTTCATGGAAAAGGAATTCGTGTGTTACTGAAAACATTATGTTGATTGGAAGATGGATTGCTTGAGTTTTGTTATTTGAGGTCAATGGTACAGCACCACTGTCAGGATTAGTTGTCAAGTTAGACTTGGAAATGGTATCAGATTACAATGGTGCAAATAGCCCATTGGGTAAAACTTATGTAGCCTTCTACTTCCTTTTGTCAAAAACTCACTACTATTTGGTAAAGTAACTATTTGTTGGTGCAAATGACATTGGTGGTCTACTTGAGGGCTTAGCTGTTGCAAGGCCATTTGCATGGCAATATAAGCAATTTTTCAAGACCAAAACAAATGAGACGCTGCTGAGGTGCATTTTGTAAAGATATGCTAATCTGTTGTGCTTACATGCATTATGTAATATGCCGATAATGGGTCGAATATCAAACATCGGGATCGAAAGCATAGTAGGCTGTTTTAAGTGATTCGTTTTGTCGTTCAATATGGAAGATTTTTGTCCATCCATAATTCCCTATGAAAATTTAATTCCGCCGGTGACCTCTTCCTTGATTCTTTCTTTCTTTCATTGTCTTTTTTATTTCTTGGTTTTATAAGTTGCAACTATATTTGGTTGGAAAAGGCAAACTTGACTGGATATGCTCCCAATCTGAAAAATCCACATACTAACATCACTGCTTCTATTCTCATTGAATTTTGAGATTAACCAGAACATTGGATGCACCATGTGGAAGATTTGGGGAAAGAAAAATAGTTCCTAAGAATTTAGTATTTTCACTAATTTTACCATTGGTGCATGAGGCGTCTCAGGACGTTGTAGTTCAAGCAACAGCAATGTTGTTGTATGTTTTTATCGGCTGCAACCCTGCTACCTTAGTCTTCATTCCTAAATGCAACCAAATTCTCAGTGCACATTCTATGTATTTTGTTTCTTTTGAGAAATTTCCGAAACGGTCTAAGTGGTTTTATCTCTGGTTTTTTATCAGGTTACATTGGTTCAGTCTCATTCTTAAACACAGTATTGGAAGTTGTTAATAAGCTACGATCTGTGAATCCTCGACTTGTTTATGGTAGGTCATTGTGCAAGTGTGTTGATATCTGTACTCAAAACTTTGGTTCTGATATGGCTTTCTTAAATCCCTTTTTGCGGAGATGATTTGTTTATATCTGAATCAATGTTAGCATGTTGCTAGAAGTATTTTAACTAGTCACTTTGTCCATGGATATGGATCTACAGACTAAGGAATGCAGAATATAAGGTAGCGTGAAACCTAGGATAAGAGGTTCTGTATGTAGTGTAATTTATTGTATATGCTTATGATTCCGGCTGAACATCAGCAGAACATATGAATGGTATGATAGAACTGTGCTGTAGGAGTGAAATAATGAAAATGCATAGACAACTATAAGGCTGCAATTTTCAAGTGCAATGCCCTTTTTGACTTGGTATAATTTATTGAGCTCCATTATTTCTAGTCAAAAATTCCACATATTATGCATTTATTACATTTCTCTGATTGATGACATCTTTCTTGCATTTTCGTGTTGAACACTCAGGAGTTGTGGTGAAAATAGCTAATCAGTGGTGTTTTGGGGATGGACATTCATGGAAAACATCTTCTAGGGGGGATGTTAAATTGTAACGTTAATGTTCTGTATCTTGTCGTTGTCAACAAAGTGGGCTACTTTCAGGATCACAAGAACAGAATCGATTTCTGCATTGTTAAAGATACTGGAAAAGTAGGCAGAAACGCTACCATATACAGAGCTTATTCTGTTCTGTTTTATACTAGAAAACTAGTTCGATTCGATGCTTTTATACATGAAAACACTTAAAAGATTCCAAGTTCCGCAGAGGTTCTCATCTGGGGTCATTGCATGTGAGTTAGTGACCTTCATAACTTCATACGTTCGCTAGTTCCTTTAAAAGAAAAATTATCAGGCTCTTTTCTTGGATCTATGTTGGCCATTTTGGCATAGTTTTCTCATTATATGCTGCAAATATGTGTCTTAAATGTTATCATGCTATCTACTAATGTTGCTGAGCCTTCCATGTGAAGTTTGTGATCCAGTAATGGGTGATGAAGGAAAGCTTTATGTTCCTCAAGAACTGGTGTCAGTGTACAGGGAAAAGGTGCGTTATTGTCTTTCAGCTTGTCCAATTTGTTAAGACATGACATCCTTTATAAAGCATGATTGAGGCATCCTGTAATTCCAAATCAATTTTTATTGCATGCTTCATGCTTCTCTTGGATATTTGGTAAATCATGTTTGAGTATTGAAACTTGGGTCACAGTGTGCTTCTTTCTTTAAAAAAGTGGACTCTACTTTAGCGCTCATGAGTTTTTCTTTCTTTACAAACTGTTGCTAGAATCTGTTTATATATGGGCTAGTGCTTGAATAGTGCTTCATTGATGATTCTATCATGGAAGGAGACGATACATCTAGCAATATGAGCTTGCTCAAGAGGATTAGGTCATACTACTTTTTGGCTTGGAAACTTGGCTGATCTGACCAAACTCAAGCTGATGGTTTGGTGTCAAAGATTTGGTGGACTTGATCATCAACAATCCGACATACTTATTCGTTAAACTACTAGAAGGAAGACATGGCTTCATATGTGATTTCCTTGATTCTATTGGATATATGTTCATGTCCCTTGGGCAAGCTGGCTGTAACAAGAGACCACATCCTTAACTATTCAAATCCCCTCCCTCAAACACACGTATTATAAATTAAGGGGAAGAAAATGATTGTAGCTTATTATATGAGAAAATTTAAGAACCTCCTCAGATATCAGTTCGCTTTTGGGGATTGATGACTCCTTGAACGGATTATTGTTGACTTGTGTCTTTCTACGAGCAAATTGAGATCCCCACTCCCTACTTTTTGCATCTTATTCTTTAGCTGTACCAAACTCATTATTGTATGTTAACGAGTCTTTGATGACTAGGTTGTCCCTGTTGTATCCATGCTGACTCCTAACCAGTTTGAGGCAGAACTGTTGACTGGTTTAAGGTATCTTTGCCTTTTATGATACTGCTGTTAAGCAATGTGTTTCTTGAACTTGAATATCGTTTCTCTAGCATTCCTCCATCCTTCTGTTGGGTTGCTTAGTTTTCTATAAGAGGAAAAAAGATTTGCGTGGCTTCCCTTTTCCATTTTTGATCTCCATATGGTAAAGTGGATCCCGGCTCTGTGGGAAGATTATTGAAGAATGTCAGAAATCACTTTTTTTTTTTGGGTGTTCCGATTGAGATATTTTATAAACCTAGGATCCAGGATTGCGAGTGTTTTCAATTTTCCCAAATGTACTGCAAGACTGCTTGTGTATGTCTATTGTGCATTTATACTGTTATGTTGGTCCTTTGATCTGGTGTGCAGTGATGCTTTTTCCTTGCAGTTTTACTTTGTGTAAGCTCTTGTCATGTTTTAGAAATTCATATTATACGAATATAAATTGAGATCAATTATCAAGATTTGTGAAGCTTGAAATAATTTAATGCCCTCAGGATTGCGTCAGAACAAGATGGCAGGGAAGCATGCAACAAGCTTCATGCTGCTGGACCTTCAAAGGTTTTTTTTTAATTTAATTTCTTCTCCCCCCCCCCAGGGTGTCCTTGACCCTTGAACCCCTTGTTTGAATGTTATGCTTACCTATACTATAGTATTATCTGCATGTTTTGTGCCTGGCGTAGTCTACGTAATGCTGCGTGTGCGTGCATACACGTATGTGTGTGTTGAAAGGGGCATCGTTCTTAAATTTAAGTTACACTCTCAATATGCTTTCAAGTGCTAAATCTTAGAGGCATCCAGAAAGTGTCATTTTCAGGATGCTAATTGAGCTGATAGAATCTGTTATCTAATTGATTTGGGACTTTTGGCTGAATATCCAGGGAACTTGGGAAGTTCTAATATGTTGTTGGTTGGATTTTGTGATTGCAAAACGAACATATTTCTTTCTCTACCTGCAAGTGAGAGAATCCCATGTAGTATATGTCACCTGAGAGTGAAGGGACATCATTGATGGTTGGAGAGAAGGAAGCACCAGGAATCACGTAAATTCATGGATTCTGAATGGAACTCTTGGATAAGTCTAGTGGGAGCATACCTTCTTAGTCTAGTATGATGTTCCTTTTTGTTCCTTTTTTTCTTTTACATGTTTTAACATGTGTAAGGCAGGAAGTAAAAGGACAGAAGTGGAAAATAATACAATTGAAATCTGAAAGTGGAATAGTTCTTTGAAAAGGGCGATGTCCATGATCCATTATACAAGACCTTTATGCATAAGATATTATATTTGAATTCTCAAGTGTGTAATGACAAAGTTTGTTTCAGTATTCCATTTGATCATTCTTGAATGAATATCAGAAGATTTTGATAGAGATTGATCATTCTTAACTGAGTACTTTGGCTTTGATGCTGATGCAGCTTTGATACTATATCAAATTATAATGAGTGTGAGATGATGACTTCTCAGGTTGTCATCACGAGCATAAATATTGATGGTAATCTTCTTCTCATTGGTAGCAACAAGCAGCAAAAGGTGTGTTTATTTATGTAACATGATCTTATGATTTATTCTTCCATGTGCTTCACTTGACATGTAACTAGCTACATCAGCTGCTGTTGTGGAATTCCCTGTCTCCGTTTCTTGTATTTGGCCAGAGGTGACCATCTCCGGGTGCATGTTTTAGTTACTGAAAGCAATTGTTTTCTTAATTTGTGTGGCTTTAGTCTATGACGAAATCAGATGGCTGTATTCATGTTGGTGTTTAGTGCTTGATGTAGATACTTGAAGCAACTGTGAGTCTGAATGGTAGAGGTTGTATCCTAGCAGTTAGTGATCTCGGTTGGACTGTGATCATCATAAACTGTGCTTTCTGATCATAGTGTATCTGGTTTGACAGTTGTTTTGGTGGAAAGATGAAATTTTTCATTGCATTTTTCAGCCAACTACATGATCTTTACAGTCATAAAAGCACTTAGAGATAACCCACTTTTTGGGAAAGGATGCTGTCGCTCTATTTGATAATGAAATATAGCTATACTATAATTCTTATAGGAACTTGCACTAAAGTCTCATCAAGATTCAAGGGTTTAGTCATTAATACAACACCTGTTTTTGCTCCCGATTTTCTTTGAAATGGGATGAATTGGATGTGTGTAGTGTTTATCAGATGACTGGAATTGAGACCATCTTAAATTTCAGATATGGAAATGCATATTCATAGTATAAAGTCCAACCTAAGCAGGGTGTAGAGGGGTCCAGATTTAGCATCTTACCTATGAGTTATTGTTACCGGTATTCGCTGGTATTCGCTGGTATCTACCAAAATTCTTTTGTTTCTGGTGCTCATAACCGGTCCTGACATCTCTCTAAGTTTCTTTAGTTGTAGAAAAATCTAGCATGACTAATTACCTTAAATTCATCTGATCCAAGAAGATTATGCATGCTATTTCAAGAAGTTGACTCTAAAGGACATGCTAGCATTCTTAACCAAATCATTAAAGCTAAACCTAATTATTTCAATTTCCTGCGCACAATGATCCTACTCCTGTATCAGAAGTTGCAGGTATAAATTCAAAGCTAATGTTTTGACCATGCATGCTAAAGCTCTAATTTTTGGTGTTGGCTTTCTGCTGTACTTTGTAGGATCAGGCTGCAGAGCAGTTCAAGATTATAATACCAAAAATCCCAGCCTATTTTACGGTATGTAGCTCTCAATTTTCTTTGTAGGTTTTCGAGTTGTACTTATTATATCTGGCACTTGCACGTCTATCAACATACTAAGAATCGAAATCATACAATAACAGCCACATATAAACTTTTCATTGCTGCATGCTTGAAAATTTGTATGGTACTTACCATTGAAGTTCATTTGAAAGGGCATTATCTTCTTATGCCTTTGTCTGAGACTAGGATTCACCTGTTTTGTGTAGGGAACAGGAGATCTAATGACTGCCTTATTACTGGGATGGAGTAATGTAATCATCATTGACTTGGTCTTTCTTGAAATTCCTTTATTTGCTCCTTGTATTTTTTTGGGAGATTTTTCAGCTCATGTTATTACACTTCTGTGTTATGCAGAAATATCCTGATAACCTTGCCAAAGCAGCGGAGCTTGCAGTGTCAAGTTTGCAGGTACTTGTGCATCTCATATGTTGTGCTTGAGTCGCTTGACTATCTTGTATGCTGGCGGATCAGTTAATGCCTGAATTTTCAGAATGATAATATTGCAATACTTCCACTCGTGATATCCTATTAGATACAGCCGTAAATTTGGTATGTTGTGCTTGCAAGAGACCGTTGATCTTGGCCCAATTGTAATTTTGTTGGGGTTTTTTGGCTTATTTGAGATCAGAAAGGATGAATGCATGTTAAATTTATTATACACGACCATGATGTTTGCTTGCCAGTGATAGACTTGACAAAACTTACCGTACCTGCTTACAAGATCTGAATGAATGAGGTGATCAATCTTTTAATCCGTACTGAACTGACCTGAACTTTTAGGCTTTAGCTAACAAGTGTTGATAGCAACCGTTTTTTCTACTAAACAAATGGGACGAACCAATATCTGACCTGAATAAGATCTGAAACCATCAGCTTTGTTTTTTGACCCAATCCAAGTTATCCCGTTCAGAGCAAACCATTTGCCTGATCTTGTGGGGAAATTTGGACTAGCCTATATGTCGTGGTTTAGATGGTTGAAAATCTGTTGAATGTATATGCTTCTTTTCTGACATATGTCAAGTTTTGCAGGCAGTTCTGCAGCAGACAATTAATGACTACAGAAGAGCTGGATTTGATCCCAAGACTAGCAGTCTAGAAATCCGACTGATTCAGAACCAGGAGGACATCCGCAACCCTCACGTCAAGTTCAATGCCAAAAAATTTGATTGAGAGGTCCCTTTTTTAGTTCAGCAGTTCTGATTCACCTTGTTGTCAGACGGCATTGATAAATATCAAATTCTCAGAAGCCGTCTCTAAGCTTTGCTCAATTTTGGCCATCTTTGTTTTCTTCTTTGGTAACTTCGTCATAATCGTCAATATTTGCTGTTAACTAAAGAATTTTAGACCAAGCTAATACTCATTGATTGGAAGCGATTTGAGTCATCCTGGAATCTAAAAGCAACAACCGTTGCTTTATCAAGTGCCGAAATTTTTGGTGTCTATATTACTTACATGGGCGTCGTTTCATTCTGCCTTTAATGCCTACCTTGAGCTTTTGATGATGCTTCACACATCTATGGACATTCAACCCTTCATTTTAGAAAAAAAACTACGCAAATTTTTTCAAAGACCTGCGAGGCTGGCAGTGCACCAGTGTTATAAGGCTTTTGGTGGCCTTGACGTTAACAAGCCATATCATACATGCATCAAATCTCGTATCACACCTGTGTCAAACAATCGACACTCTGACATCGATTTGGCTTAGGCCAAATAACATTGTTCTTTGACATCGATTTGGCTCAGGCCGCATGACATTGTCGTGAGCAAACCTGAGGCCACAAAATCAGAACAACATTATGTTGGTTTGACTAGTGATGATGATGAGTGATTAGGTCGGAAGTTTTTTAAGTAGTATCCTTGATATTTGAGTTGGAAACCTATTTTCATGACATGATGGACAACAACACAATTTTCATGGCAGAAGTCCAAGTGCAGGTCCCTTTTTGCACTTATTTTTCCCCGTCTTGGTTTTCACAACATGGGCCCTTGTGGTGCTGGATTAGGTAAGGTCTTAAGGGCCCAGATGTTTTTGGCGGGTGAAATTCGGGCGAAATCACTGAATGGTACATGTGACGCGGCTTGTTTTCAGCAAGAAAAAATGGCACAACATGTCGTACAGATGATAATGATTAGACCTGTCATTTCGGGTAGATGAGTTATATACGAGTCAGGTGTATTCGAGTTCGGATAAAGTATGGACGGGTGTATTTCAAGGTCTTCAGCAAGCCTGTGTTGTTCGGTCTCAACTACCTTTTTTTAAAAAAAATAAGGCTAAACATTCGAGCATCGTGGATTCCTATTTAGGAGACTCATCAATCTATGCCGAGGTTTGTAGATAGTATGAGACCTTTATCATGGTTTATACGTTTAGAGCCTATATTAATTGCACTACAGCAGGTGCTCTTTGTATCTATGTTATGAAGTCCAATATCTATGACAGTGTTGATAACTCATGTAAGGATTCAAACCATTGCATGTTTTAACGAACATGCCTGTAAGTTCATCAAAATTTGGATGAGACGGTCTTATATGAGACTTTTCATAGTTGATTGTGTCTTTTTTAAAAGATGGGTAAGCGAGCCCCAAATTGGGCCTATTGTGAGATGCACGTAGAAGGTCTTTATGGTCATGGGCTAAATACGGGACTTAACACTGATTAACCTTCGATCAAAAGTTTGGCCTTCCGGACCTGAATCAAGTGACAAAGATGGAATAAGACAAGGTTACTCTGTGTTTTTTAGTTGGTTCTATCTACGAATTTACAAAATTAAAAGAAAAAAATATGATGAGAGAGCTTTACCGCTTATATATCAATAATAGCTCGACTCTAATTAAGGGGACAATCTAAGAATAATAAAAAAAAATTATATACAAAGAAAAAAAGAATGAAACCGAACGTGGGACTTTACAGACAAATTAAATTTGGCATTATTTCTGTCTCTATTCATGAGTGATGACTATTTGAAACACTTAGCTAAAATGTACTAATGATATAGGTAATTTATATCATACACCTAAGAGTGTGTACTCCCACTTGTCACGTATATGTATTTTTTCAACGTATATTTAATTCGTCATATAGAAAATTTTTAATATTTGCCGCTTACATGGCTTGTGAGAGTATGTGCTCTTAAAAGTTTGATATAGCTTTGTACGACGTATTGCATCTCATTTAAATTTACACATTATCTACATCCAAATCATTCAGATCGATGATTTAAAAAATAAGAATGCAAATCATTGAGATTAATTAATAAGCCGCATTTTTTAATATTACCCGGCTAGATTCATCCATGTAGATTTTATTGATAAACTGATAAGACGCAATCAATTATGAGAGAGAATCATATATTTCAAGAGCATATGTAGTACACTATTTTTAAATGATTGAGGTTGTATTGTTGGTACATATAAGTTTTTATATACCTGTAGTTTTTATATATCTGGCCCATGAAGTAACATTATAAAATATATATATATATATATATATATATATATATATATATATATATATATGGAAAAAAATCTATATAAAAAATTGATTTAAAAAAAAAAAATAGTGCTGATATTTGTAATATTGTGATTTGCACAAGTAATTAACATGTTAATAAATTGAGGTTGGTGACATTAACTTTTCAAACCTGACTTTTTAGACTTTATTTTTAGTACCTTCACTTTTTTGGCAAAGTTATAAACTTATAATCTAGTGATAAAATGACAATTATACCCATCTTTAATTTTTAAAATTTTTGTAAAAGGAGGGGGAAAAAAAAAAACATTACTCATACCGAAGCAATGAAGAGTTGGGCTTGTTGTACCGCAAGCATTTTCCTCCACGAGTGACCATTGATGTTCAAGCTGGATTTGTCATAAGAGACCACATATGAAGCGTTGAATCTCATGGAGGAGTCGTTTTTATCTTCGAACCACAATTCATCCCTTACAGACAAACAGACTACATAAAAAGTCAAAAGCATCCATGATAAGATAAAACTCTCATCGGAGAGAAGAAACAACTTTCGTAATTAAAGAGATAATTATTATTAAAAAATAGAAATCTATTGAATGGAAGTAGAAACGATGACACAGAAGACGATTAGGATGATCAGATCGAAAATGATCATCCGACCTTCAAAATGCAAAAATCAAAGAGAAAAAGAGTGGCAGAAGAAGAAGTTGAAAAGAGGAAGCCGGCAGTGTGTGTAATAAGCAATTGGAACAATCGAAGAGCAGTTGGCCTAGTGGCCACTGCTGCCTTCCCCACACTCCCCACCCGGGTTCGACTCGGGGGGACGCGAATGCTATGCTTTGTGCACAAAGCTTTTGCAGTTGGGCTGGATTCCTGAGTAGTTTACTTGGGCTTTGGTACCCCTGTCCTCTTGGTCTGTTAAGGCCCATTGGGTACTCCTGAGATAGGGGTCTGATGGGCTAGGCCTGTTTACCATTGTTTAAAAAAAAAAGCAATTGGAATAGAATTACACATGCTTATGTTTTACATTTAATATTTATATTTTGTTCCCAAAGGGAAGAATTCATTAATAATCCGTAATTTGTCAAACAGCACTTATAACGTAGGTTAGATTCAAACAAATACAAATCTGAAGAACTTAGAGAAGAGATCTACACATCTGAAGAAACTTCTTGGTAGCAAATCTGCTGATCTTGCGTAGTTTTTCTGGGTGGAACGTCCTTTTGACGTAAGTGATTGCATTTGAAATGTCTATTTTCATGAAAATGCATTTGGTTATAATATTTACATTTTATAAGGAGCACAATTTAATTTAAATAATTTGGCACTTGTTTCTCTTAAATAAATTACCAAATTTAAATTTTGTAAATAGAGAAAATTTATATTAGACAAATATTACTTCTTATATAGTCTAATAATGGCTCGATTTCAATGCAATAATGGATTAAAAGACCAAAAACAAAAGCATGTATGTATGTTTTGTGGCATGGCATCTCTCAATTAAGGACAGGTTATTATCATAAGGGGGACAAAGAAAAAACCCACACGCCCACGAAATTATGACTTAACAGAGGCAATCTAGGCACTACGTCTAAGACAGGATAGGCTCAATGTCGATGTTTTTGCAATTGACATGAGCATTGCAATGAATGACATTATCTCTAAAACATGTTAGTGGCAAGCAACTTGCCGCCAATTTAACTTTATCTAAACTTTGTCCTCTTCTGTAAAATCTTGCTGGATTTTTCCTACTAATAATCTCACATATAATACACAGAAATGTTACCATCATTGCTCACTGTTACCATGTGAAATTATCATTTATGTTTCACACTATCATTGTCTAAAATTTAGATAGCTGAAAAAGATAAGTTCGGATTATTTTTTTTTTCCAACTTAGATTATCTGAAGTAAAACAAAATATCTCTCTAAACTCCATCTACTCAGTTTCTGTAGATTAGTAGGTTATCAATCTATGGTTTTTAAATCTATGGTCAATCGAAATTAGTCTCTCTGTAATTTTACAATTCAAACATCAAACCCCCTTCCCACACCCTGTCTGATGGCGGGATTTTTCAGGTATTGAATTTGGACGATCACATCAATAATTATGGGCTTGATCCGGTTTAATCGTGTCCTATCATGAAGATTAGTCGTTGTCAAATTAGCCGACTTTTAGATAATATTAATTTGGGGGTTAGGTTAATTATGTGGAGTATAAAACAAAATCAAAGGGTAGTAATTGATTGAAATTTGAATGTTTGGGATTGAAGTTGTGCATATGTAATACATGTACTAACATTACACATGCAGGAAAGAGCAAATGTAACTATCAATGCTTATTATTGCCATGTGAAGCTATCATGTACGCTTGGAAGTATCACATCATCATATGGTTGATTCAGTTTCTCAAGATGAGTTGTTGATTAATCATTTAATCAAGCTAAGTAAGTTGCTCATTAATTAAGTTAATGAATTTTTAGCATGGTATAAAACATATTTTTGAGTCTTAACTACCAGCTTAAACTTTTGGTTGAGTTCGTCATTTGATATGATGGGTCCTGATAAGGGAGAGACCCTATATTCAGATTCCTGCAACCTCAAACTGATTATTGAGTAAGGTTAGGGGAACCATTGCGACATCCACCATTTAAACTCAAAGGGTATTTGCATTAAAGGATGTGTAAAAATACAAGATCAATCTTGGATCTTCAATCATTAGTTTAAACTTTTAACTGAGATAGTTTTTGACCGAGTATTTTAAATCTCAAATTCAACTCCTTCCCGTATCTCCAAAGCCCTAATACATCATAGTACCACGTATTGTTCGCCTCATCGAAATCAAAAGAGGAAAAACTAATGTTAAATTAGTCTACATCCAAATCAAATCATGGTGACTTTAAACAAGCAAACTAATTTAGAGGTTAATTTTTAATCTCTTGAATCATGTAGTTTTTCTTTTTTTTTTTTAATGTCCGAACATTATGGGGCGACCTTTTTCTTTTGGGACGAAACATTATAGGAAAACTTTATGAAAGCACTATACTTTACAATTTACAATAACGTAACCGCTTTAAGATATTGTTTTTTTTGGTTGGTAAATCCCAATTTATCAACCTTAATTAATTTCAATCCACTTCAACTAACTTCACCAGGTTCAATAAAAAAATACTCACTTCAACCAACGTCAATTCACTTCAACCCATTCCAACCTGCTTCAACAAAAAATACCCACTTCAACGTATTTCAACCCACTTCTACCAATCTTAACTAACTTCATATATTTACCAACCCATATTTTCCAACCAAAAGAACAGAACCTAAATTTCACAATTTCCGTTCTATTATTGATAAACTTGTTAGTTATTGTCAAGTTCGATCAAGTCCAAAGATTCCCACTAGTAACGCATGCAAAAATATGTGATATTTATTTTCCCACTTTTTCGTTGCTTTTTTCTTTTCCCATTTCTCCATTTATCCTTTTTTGCCCTGCCTCCCACTTCATTGACCTTTCGGTTAGATTAAAATCAAAGTTGCGGCATAATTGTGTGAAAAAGAATCTATTAAATTGAACAAAATCCGAAAAAGTTGAAACAGTCTCCCCAACTAATAAAACATGAAAAGGGGAAAAGGAAAGGTGGACTATCAAATCAAATCACCACTGGCGAAAAATGCTAAAATGTATTATATATGTCACAAAATTATTCGCAGTTTTTTTTTATTAAAAAAAACAGTTGAAACTAGTGATCTTGATAAAAATGAATATTCTTCCCATACTTTCATTTTACTTTGGCATAATCAAACTAATTTTCTAAATTTAGAGTTTCAGTTAATAACAAGAAAAAAACCAACTACCCTGTTCTTTTCGCAACTTCAACTCATTTAACCAATTTCAACAAAAAAAATTCTAACTTCAACCCACTTCAACTCACTTTAACCAACTTTAACCTACTTCAACCCATTTTAACCCATTTTAACAAAAACAATACGAACTTCAGTCATCATATAAAAATATACCAACTTCTTTCAACTTCAACCCACTTCAACCTGCTTCAACCCACTTCTACTTGCTTCAAACAAAAAATATCACTTCAACCAATTTGAACCAACTTCACTCATTTCTCAACCTATATTTCCCAAGGAAAAAAATATATGCCCTAATTGTTACAATGAAAATGATAGAAGTCCTGAGTTAAGACAATTTTTTGTCTTAATTTGATTTAAATCATTCATATATAATTGATTAAATGAATGAAAACTCACTGCTTTTAAGAGTGCGATGTTGTAAGTAATCATCATGTATCATAAGATAAGAAAAAATTCATGTATATTTTTTTTTGGCTTTGGCAACAGATTACTTAGTTAGTTATACATATTGGCTTAGGTCGTGTTCGGCAACAATATTTTGGGTAGCATTTCGTATTTTGACCAAATCAATACACTAATTAGTTAATTCTTAATGTTCGGTAAACTAGTGTTTTGACTTGCATTTCAAGTAGCGTTTAACACTTTAAACAACGTTTTTGAAAAGTTAATAGTATTAACATTTGACATTTAAAAGTAGCGTTTCATATTTTTTAGCCAAAAATATCCTTTAAAAATTTGATTTTTGGAAATTATTTATATCCTTTTATATCAATTTACATTAAACAGCTAGCCTAACAGCTAAATTTACCAAGCACATTAGATTAAACCGCTCATCTAAACAGCTATCAATTAACAGCAATCAGCTGCCTGAATCGCTATCCGCTATCTAAACAGCTATCCACTACCTGAACCGCTATCCGCTACCTAAACACTTAATTTTACCGAACATGGCCTTTGTTTGATGAATTCTTTAATCTTAGAATTACTGAAATTTTGGTAATTTAAATCATTTACCACATAATTTAAGCCTGATACGATTCAAGATTTTTTTTGTTTTTCAAAAAATCTGAACTTACAATCAACCCCTGCCATTATCCTTGTTTAAAAGTGCCGACTTCTACTACCATCACTTGATTCATAGATTCAAATAAATGAAAGTTATAGCCCTAAGAGCATACACTACAGAACAAGAGCATGAAATATGAATGTTCAAAGAGAGGGTTGAACTAGTAAATAATTGGGAAAAAAAAAAAAAAAAAGAGTAGGAATAGGGGGAAAAAGCCCATGAAGCTCATGTACATTCTTTTCTTTACATTCACAGCATCATCAAACTTTTATCACAAGAACTAACCAAAAATAATAATATAAAGAAAGATTTCAAACCTCAAAACCTGACTCCCCAAAAAAAGAAATTACTAGAACAGCTAATTGAAGTATATTTTTTTATACTACTTTTTTTCACAAAAAGGATTACATTAACTATTACATGATGGAACAAGCATTGGGGTTATCATCACTAAACATGGTGGAAATGCGCTCTTCAGGGGCATTATAAGTAGGGTAAGCTTGAACAACATCCCTAACATACCCAGAAGGGGCTCTTTTATCATAAGCACCAGCAACATAAGGGTATGCAACTAAGTTGTGCTCAATGTATGGCCAAAACTCTGCTCTTTTCTTCCCTGTGCTCCTCACCTTCTTTAACACCTTGTTTGGATCTACTCTCCCTGTTACTGTCACCTTGCTCTGCTTTCTGCTTATCTCCACTGATCTCACTCCTGCAGTTATTGTGTAAAATCGCACAATTGAGTTAATTATGCATTATGTACATACAGAATATTATGCATGAAACATGGGAAAAAGTTTTCATATTCTCTCATATGAAATTGTACTGTTTTTTTGTGAAGCTGTTACAAATCCTTATAGACTTTCAGGTAAGTCAGAGTTCCAAGTTCAAATTTCATATGTGTTAATCTTTGTGCCTGCAAGTATACTCACTTTGCATCATAGAGGATGATTTGTGAATAATTTTAATTTCCCTGCTTTGGAAGAAAGGTATATTGAGATATAATTAGGAAAAAGTTTGTAAAAGTGAAAGTCCTAGCTAGCTAGGCCAGGAGGAAAGAACAAGAAACAGATGAGGGTGAGAGACAATAGAGAGAAGACAACCTTTCATGGAGTTGACAGCATTTTTGACCCTTCTTTCACAGCCATCACAGTCCATCTTGACTTTGATCTCAACTGTCTGCACATACAGAAACAGGACATGCATCAGAATCACAGACAGTCTAACTGGTTAATTACAACACAAGAGTTTGTAAGAATACAAAACCTGTTCATAATCAAACATTTGAAAACATAATATCAAAGTTCATAAATGAGAAGCCTTAGATTTGAATATCAGCAACCCCCATACTAAATTATTGTGCAAGATAAATAAGAAATACTTGTGGCATCCATACTTCGAGTCAAAATGACATTTGCATGAAGTAGCGCGTAGTGTAAGAGTATAATCGTATTTCTCAAACTTTTGATTTAGATAATTCTTAAACAGGAACAATAAGAAAGAAAGGAAAAGGAAAAAAAAGGAGGCTTCAGGTTTGTTTTGGTGGATGGATATACTCAAATGAGGAAAATGATTACCCGCATAGGTTTCCTCCTGCTTCTTGTGCTGGTGACAGTGCAAAAGTTGGCAAGATAGTCAAGTGCACCCATCTCTCTCTCTCTCTCTCTCTCTCTCTCTCTCTCCCCCTTCTTTCTCTCTACAGGGAAGTAGTTAAGCAAAGGACATGCACAACTTTGAGGAGAAGATTGATGGGTGTATTTATAGTGAAACTCAGTAATATCAAAGTGGCACATAAAGCTGTGGTAGCCTAGTTGTCCAACAGGTCTAACCCCCTGTCTGTAATAATAGTTGTGCGTTCATAGAGGGGTCTGTTCCAGGTTCGACTATGGTCAACTGGTACCTTCTTTTCCTTTTTAAATTTGGATAAGAGATGCTTAATAATCATTAATCAATAGCAATAACCTACTGTCACTCACTTGACATTTTTGAGTTTCAAGAAAAAGAATAAATTTAATATCGTTACCTCTCAATTATAAAAGGTCGTATTTTTAAAAAGATACAAATGGTATATATGATATACAAGTCATCACTGCTCAATAATAATTAAATTAACTGTCATCTAAGACACTAGGGTCAATTTCTAATAATAATAATTGTGTGGTTGGAAGGAATGAGCCTAGTTTTTCCTCCTGTACTTTACCTTAATATGTTATTAATTGATTGACTAGCATGCTTCTTACTTTAAATTTGATAACTACAATTTATAGGGGAAGTCGTGTGAACTATTAAGCCTACACGTAATTCTAACCTTCTGTTTAGGTGAAAAACCTACAGTAAACTGAACACCAAATTCGACGTTAGAGCATGTAGCAATTAATTGAAATCAAGAGAACGGAGCTACCTACTCTAACTCTTTGAGTCCAAGGAAGATGAATATTGCAATTTGCAAGATACTTGTACGACTAAAAGGCTTGCATGATTGATCAAAAGTGTTGGTGCAGAAATTAGACCAAATTCCTGGGTATCAAGATGCCCAAAATCGATGCTATTGTGAGTTGATGTTATTATGAGTGGAGAACAATAGGACATGATATGGCTTTTTTGGATAATAATCTCAATTATTTATTGGGTTTATTATGCTAATTGGGAGAAGGATTAAAGTGCTTTTTTTTGTTCCTTCCCTTTCATTTTTGTTCATTAGGTGTGGCTCTGCTTTTACATAATTTTCTTTCTATATTATTATTATTATTATTTATAAGTTACGAAAGGGGCCACATTAATTATTGGTCACTGTATAACGTGGATTCTTTCCGCGGAATTCGCAATAAAATCCCCAGATCCCCCCCCCCCCCCTCCCTTCCCCCTCTTTCTTTTTTGGGGTTTTTTGGCCTACATTGGCTGAGCCTCTTCTTGAAAATTCCCAGATTTTTAACATTTTCGATTGAGTACAAAAAATATCCATTTTCGTGCAGTTTGTTTGTTTATGAAGAATGATAGTAAAAATTAATAATCATAAATATTGAAAAAGGCTTGGATAAATTACTGCTATCATAATCTATCTATCTATATAATTATATATAAAATTGAATGATCTTATATGCTTATGTGAAGTGTTACATTATTAATGGCTATAATAATAAAGACTCACATATACTATTAATAATTGTACCAATTAATGGATTAATAAGATGGTTAATATATTTACATCATCATTGAAAAAGTCTTAGAAGACAAAGTATATATAAATATTTTGTATTTTTAAATGTAAAAACATTACATATCCAAAAAATTAATAAAATGAATTTAATTTGTAGCTTTTCTTTTAAAAAGTGAGTTTAAATAGTAAAGAAATATATACTATTAAGTTTTGATACAAGTCTTCAATACTATAGAGATTGGTACATTGTTTTAACTAGTAACTAGCATTCACATTAAGATTACTCACTTCTACGGTAGATAAGAATATGTCAATTCATTTTAAAAATTGCTTTTTTTAAGCAATTTAGCTCTAATAATAAATTTTAAAAAATAGATTGAACTCAATTCTTGCATTACAAAAAGAATAACTCTAATTTGAACACCTATTTGTGAAATACTCGATAACTAAATGGTATTCCTGTTCAACAGTTTCATGACAAAGAAAGCAATGGCAACCAAATTAATTCAAAGAGATTAAAGGTAATCCATTTCAGTCCTAAAAAAATCCCCCCCCCCCCAAAAACAAACAAAAAGGAGGACTCGTTTATCATAAGTAATTACTTGAGACATGCTAAAATATAACATCGTGCTAACAACAATAGATGAAATTAAAATAAATTAACAACATTAACTATCTTACAAGTACTATATCGTGAGAGCGTCTCACCCAAAATCTTATATATAAGAATTTGTTAATGTGCCCTTTATTTCAGAAATTCTTGCGAATGAGAAATGAGTCAACTGAATTCTACAACTTGATTTTTCAATCGAAATGCAACTTAAGGCAAGTTGGCAAGACCCACCATAACTAAATTTAATTTAAGATTTACGTGATGTTTATTACTTATTCTCTCCACTTTTATTCCATTCACTTTTAGGGTTCTTTTTTTGGGGGGGGGGGGGTTGCAGCAGCTCTTTTGCTGCTGCTACAGCATACCAAGCCCCTGCCACTAAAAGTAACATAAAGAGATCAATTTGCTGTTCCTAGTGCCACCCGTTGCTGCATTAAATATTGATGTCTCTGTCAAAGAAAATAAAAAAATAAAAACTGATTCAGTACCAAAAGAAACACTCTACTGAAAGGTGATGTAATAGATGAGCAAAGCAGGATCTTCAAAATGACAGCATTTCACCCTCAGCAGATAATTGCTTCACCACTCTGAAGTGCCTTTGTGCTCTACTTTCCATCAGATTCACACGTAACTAAACCTAGACAAAGAATGTATGTGCAAGGAAAAGATAAGCTTTCGTCACAAAAATCACCTTCCATATCGCAAGAGTACTTTTATAAAAGTTCACCGAAGCATAGATGATGTTACAAATGGGATTTTCAGATTGGAAGTTGATCAGATAAATGAAAGAATGAATTACATGGTTTTGTGGATTCACACTGGCCCAAAATCTTAGGGAAGCCTCTTTAATCTTCATCCATCCCTTTCTAGATCATGTGGTTGAAGATTAATGGGTTCTTACATTTGTGAGACTGCAGCTTCCTCAGCTGCAAATGTCCTAACCTTTCGACCTCGCAAGCCGTTCCAGAATGCTGCTGCACTCGTGACCTTTTTGGCTGGTAGCTGAACCTCTAGAACCTGTATTTCACCGGAATTTGAAACGTCAAATGACAACCTTGCGATGTGAACCGGGAAAGCAGCTTGAGCTTGAAGAAAACAACAGAAAATTCTGAAGCAGATTAGGCTTCTAGGGGCATAGCATAGCCAAAAACAGGGTCTTCCGAAACTGTTTACAACTACAACTCTAACTCTAGTGTGGGTCCCACTTTTACGCAATCTGAGAAGACCCAAATGTGAGCAACCTTACCCATGTAAACACTCTTATTATTAGAGAGAACAATTCCATGAAAGCCACTGAAAAATTTTCCATAAAATGACCTTGTCATATTGGAAAATTTTTGTGATAACGCATTTGCTAATGACAATGTTAAGTATCTAAACCCAGAGCATTATCAATATATAACATACAGGCACTCACCGCCTCTCAAATCTAGAGCCCAACAGAACGAGCCTTTCCACAATTCAAACGTACCAGCAAGGTTACATAGATCTAACCTATGTTACTTGGACTCTTTATTTTGTATCAAGTACCTGTGTCGGGCACTCGACGCTCCAAAACAGGTATGCATGGACACTTGAACCTTCATTTTAGACCAAAAATGTCCAAAATTTCTCAAAAATTGCCAAGTCAGACACAACACCCGTGTCAAACTCTTGACACAACACCCATGTCGGACTCTCGACACATCGACATGGGTATGGCCAGGTCTGAGTAACATTGGATCTAACCACTAACCCATCCTCCCACGGTACCACCCTTCATTTTAGACCAAAAATGTACAAATTTTCTCAAAAATTGCCAAGTCCGGCACAACACCCGTGTCGGACTCTCGAAAAAACACCCGTGTCGGACTCTCGACACTTCGACATGGGTATGGCCGGGTTTGAGCAACATATAACCACTAACCCAACCTCCCACCCTTCATTTTAGACCAAAAACGTACAAAATTTCTCAAAAATTGACAGGTCCCACACAACACCCGTGTCGGACTCTCGACACTTCGACATGGGTATGGCCGAGTCTGAGTAACATAGGGTCTAACCACTAACCCGTTCTCCCACCCTTCATTTTAGACCAAAAATGTACAAAATTTCTCAAAAATTGCCACGTCCCACACAACACCTGTGTCGGACTCTCGATACTTAGACATGGGTATGGCCGAGTCCGAGTAACATAGGCCAATAATCCCCCCCCCCCCCAAAAAAAATTTAAAAAAAAGACAAAAAAGCCGCACTAACATGCACAAACCCTATCTTAGGTGGTGAATGTACAGTTTTGGTTTGGCTTGGTCTGGTCCAGTATCATACAATGATCTAGCAAAAGAACAGTCCCTGAGTGCTGCTTTTGAGAAGCAAGAGTCTAACCTCCAAAGCTGTACCTCCTGCACAAGGGAATATTAGAGCGCCATTGCTGAAAGTCACATCATCTGTCTCAGAATTTTGAGTACTAGTGCTTGAAACTCTAGTTGTAATAATTTTCGTTTCTAATATATTCGCTTCAGCACTCCCCACATCCACTACCTGAACCTTTGCTCGAGTTCCAGGCCAGCCTGCAAACGCCCGGACCTAGAAAAGGCGTCTCATGATGGATTCATATCAGGTCAGACAAGAGGCAAAAGAATATCAAATGATACTAGTATACCTTATTGTGTAGGACAACAGCCTCTTGATCAAATGATAGCCATGACTCTTCTGCAGTAATCTACACATAGCATCGAGAAGAAGGTAGAAAATATCAGGTAAAAATCATCAGGAAAGCAAAATCATATGCATTAAAAGCATGAGAGCCACTTAAGCACCATCTCAGACCGACAGCATCATCAGGAACTTCAATTAATCAAAAAATCAGAGAACACCTTTGGAGCCAACGTGGCTTTAGAATCGTCTTGAGGTTGTGCCTTAAGTTTTGCTGTTCCATCAAGTATTGAAGGAAGCTCACGTACTAGAAGTTCTGATCCTGCATACATCACGATCATACCCAATGTAACATTACATGAGCAGAGCTGCCAGTTTTACTGGGTGGGGGTTGGGGACGGAAAGGGTCGGAGAGGATAGGTAAGGAATATTAACAGCAGATTAATATCAGGCCAACAAAACCAACTATTCTTCCCTCAACTTCTCCTCTTCTTCCCCCTTTTCTTTTTGGGGCTGGGGGTAACAGAGTAGAAGAATTAATCTATCACACAATATCAGCAACAGGAGAAAAGAGTACAGGATATGCAGAAAAGACTCAATCAGACAAGTGAAGTCGATAGCGAACACACCAAGACCAAAGAGCATATCCAGTAAATCTGGTGCCTGCAAGCAGATTGATTGAAGGACATTTGTCAGATAAATTACTTATGGCCACCCACATCTCATAGAAAATCACATGCACTCTGAGTTCAATAAATAAATACTTTATTGATCTCTATATCCCTGCGATTATAAGTCATTGTACTCCTGGTGCAGTGCAAGTCTGACGCAGGCATGTATCCAGGTGTTGGACTCATCAATTTTCTCAAAATGTTCCATGTTTTTGGTCTAGAAAAAAGGTACCAGTGTCCATATCCGTGTGGGAGAGTTGAGGAACCAACATAAGTACTTGATATGTCATAAAGAATCCAAGCAAGAATGCTTCAAATCAGTACGGCTTTGGCAGTTTACTATGTCAAGAATACCAATGGATACATCTACAGCCCTGCCTATGCAGACGTGGAGAGTAGGATTGTAGCGGTCTGACCCCTAAACTACAAAGAGGTTGTTTCCCTTGGACCTAAAGTAAGACCCATTGAGAACCTGCTAGTACACAGTCAAATCAAAGCACGATTTGAAGAGGTATCTATCTTTACTCATCATAATCCAAGCTGAAAAATGGCACAAAGGTGATTTTTTTTCAGGTGTCCACAGGGTCATCACATATCAGTTGAATGAAAAGCACAGTCAACAATTCAATATATTCAATACCTAAGCGAGGCCAACCATTACGAATACATCCTAAAAATCATGTCGCTGACAAAAACACCTCGCTGTTCTTCCTAAGTATTTTTCACTTTCTTACAGCTAATACTCAAACTTGGTAAGTCCTAGTCAAGCTTCTTAGAATGAAGAGTAACAAAGGACCTACATTTCATGCAAGCATGTGTACCTTAATATCATCGTCAACAGCAACTTTTTCAGATGCAATGACTGGTCCGGCATCTAGTTTTCGAACAGTGAATGCTATTGAGACTCCAGTTTCCTTTACACCATCCTGAATGCAATGGAGCACTGAAATGTAAAAGCAGTAATACTATGCCTTCCAAATGATAAATATGAAGATATTCTAAAATCAGTTGAACCTGCAATGCTCTTTGGACAGGAGCAGCACCACGGTAAAGAGGCAGCAGGCTTGGGTGTACGTTGACCGTGCCTATACAGATTTTAGAAGGAAGAATGCTTTTAGGATTGAGGACTAGGAAGAGTCCTTAGAGAGCAAGCAACAAAAATATTGAAATATTAGTATGCTGCTGAATTTCCAGAAGAATCAACTGTCAGGATCCTTAGGGCCACTTACACTTCAAACGAAACTGAGATTAGGAAAATCCTAAACTGTACAAACGAAATGAATGGCTTTGTTCAAAGCAGAACATCAGTGACCTAGAGATTTTTTCCTAAGTTAAATATGTGTGTCACTAAGTCTCAGCCACAAACGCTCAACTGGAAATCCAATAAAAGCCGCCAGATGCCCCCCACCAACAGCAATCATATAGAACCAGCCACTTAGTCAAGCAGATGAACAAATAACAATATTCAAAATCTTATGCTCTTTCAAGAACTGACATACTAACCTTGCATTGGTATCTTCAGAAATTGGGTGGACAGAATATTCCCGTATGCAGCTGTAACACAGAGTTCGGGCTCCAAGGCATTTAAGTTGGCCAAAAACCATTCCTGATAATACCAGCGCATATTATCATGAACCTAATCCATGCTACCAAAAAATTCAAAAGTTGCAGAGCAAATTACTCAATGAACTACATGGCTATTGGCTGTAAATGATCTTGCAAATTAGTAATCCATGATATCCCCCCCAAAAAAAAAAAAAATCTATGAATTAACAGGAACCACAACGTGAAGACATTCAAAAGTTTTAGAACAGATTACCGAAACGACTGAAATGGCTGCATATAGTCTTTGCACATTAGTGAGAACCAAACACTTAAAAAAAGAAAAGAAAAGAAAAGAAAAATGGAAACTTTGGTTCATAAAGAGACATTAATACGAGTACATTGTCATACTTGGTTTATTAAAATCAAAACGAAGTCTAGTTATTAGAATTGTATTCCACAAAGAAAAAGGTATAAAGTAAGCAAAGACATACTATGCATGGAAGACCATGACAAAGGAAATAATCAAGCAAACCATATCTACGACATTTAAGTAGGAAAATAGGAATAAGTTCCCCTGCCATGAAAACAATGGGAGATGGACACCTTGGTATGCCAAGAGAAGAAGATTTGTGAGCATCGCCTTCAGCAAAGACACCAAGGAACTTTTTAGCATGCAATATTTCATGTAAAGGAGAAATCTCGGTAACAAGAGGAGGGGTAAACATTTGAAACAAAAATATAGCAGGCCAACTCTATTCCTCAACCAGTTCTAATACTCATGGTTTGTCAAATGGAATGAGTTAAATAGTGTTTTGATGAATCAAATCACCCGTCTTTGTGATTAGGGTTGTCTTCATTCTTGTTCTCGGCCAACATAGTCTACAGCATAAACACCCGTCAAAAGGTTCTAAACCTCTACTCAACACATTGTGGAAACATAACCTAATCGAGAAAGCAACTAATCACCTCGCTAGCACGCTCAGGGGTAAAAATGAGATCAGGTGAGAAACCTCTGTCAAGAGCATATTGTGCGACAGGGGAGGGCATCAACTTTCTCCCTCGATCCCTCCGAGACGGTGGTTGAGTAACAACTGCTGCCACCTGAATCAAAGCACATAGGAAACAAAACCGTCCTCCATCAATGCACATTCGATAATTTAAA
This sequence comes from Carnegiea gigantea, assembly GCA_029747015.1. Classification (NCBI taxonomy): domain Eukaryota; kingdom Viridiplantae; phylum Streptophyta; class Magnoliopsida; order Caryophyllales; family Cactaceae; genus Carnegiea; species Carnegiea gigantea. Next base: position 163,701 of record JAKOGI010001716.1, on the reverse strand, counting down.
AAAAAAAGAAAATGGGAAATATAAACTGCATATTGTTGCCAATGATGGGGAAAATGTAACAATCCAATTTATTTCCAGACCACCCAATCCAATTCCAAATTCCAAATTCCGAATTTAAATCCATTCCTAGAATTCCCTCCTAAGCAGGGATGATGGGTGTTAGAAGTAGCAGTCTTAACCTTACCCCAATTACAGATAGGCTGTGTGCTGTACTCTATATTAAAAACCTTTTTTAACTGAAATATTTAACCACCCCTTCCCCCACCCCCAAAAAATTTAAGGAAAAAGAAAAAAAAGACATTATCCCGAGGTATTATACTATAGTCCACCATAAATCCAAGCTGAAAAAAATTGGAAACAACTTAGCTATAGTCCATTATAACTTTTTAAGCTCTCCATGAAGTTGGCATCTTGCGCACATATACTCAAAGTGCATGGCTTACCCATTGAAATCAACGACGCAAGCATGTCAAATTGTAATACCATGCCCAAATTTTGAAGCAACATAACTGTTCAGCAAATTAGCATTCCAAAGGGAATTTATAAATGATCTCCAACCCGGTTTTGGATTCTAGGTTGCATTTCTATTTACAAGAAACCAAATGGATTACATAATCAGCCCAAAATTTCCACACTTCAAATCATAAATGATCTCCAACCCAGTTTGATTCATCACAAAAAAAGAAGAAAACTTCACACATGCAATCGAATTTATGAATATTGGGTGTAATTACCAGCACACAATTGGGCAAAACAAATTTGTAAAATAGTACAAGTACTTGCCTCAAAAGATGAATTCGAAGACTGGGATGCATTGAGGAGGGCATCAAGCACCTTAACAGACACCTGCACAGCAACCAATGAACTTCAAGTTTTATTCTTTTTTGTGTTTTCTTTTTTGGGAGGCGGGGTGTTTACCTGGGGGGAGCCCAGAAAGACGAGGGGCTTTTTCTTAACAGAGGAGGAGGAGGAGGAGGAGGAGGAGGAACAACTGCGGAAACAGCAGAAGCAGCGCCTCAGCAACAAGTTCGCGTTCATTATTCCACCTTCACGTCTCTCACCCTCAAATGAGTCTATTATCCCTTTCGATCCAATGATACAATATGTATGATACATTAATACTTAGGCCCTGTTCTATTTTGCGTTTTTTAGAATTTAGCTACGAGTCTACATCTTTTTACAGTTTCTTACATATTCTTACATCTTTTTACATCTCATAGATTTTCTATAATATTTATTTATTTTAGTTATAGAAATATGTATATTTTTTTAATGATACTATCAATATACAAAATTTATAAATATCTTATGAATACAACATTTACATAAACATAAAAACATAATATAACGACGTAAATTATATTGGAGTTTCGACATGAAATATATATTACTATAGATGACCATACATTTATTTATATTTAAAATTATTTACTTAAAATAGGAATTTATTTAAAGTGTTGTATTCAATTTTGTCAAAAAAGTTTTTTTTTTCTTGGTTATACTTCGCTTATTCGATCAAACTAATGTTTATATAGAAAATCTTGGATGAAATTTTATTTATCAAATTTATGGGGATTAATATATTTTTTTTTGATAAGGGAAAAGAGTAAAATATATTAAACTGTAAAATGTACAAAGGGATGGATGTAAGCAGGCATCCTACAAAAGGATTATGTACACTCTAGATGAAACCTATCCACAAAATCAATTATATCAAAAGAAGAATCACAAAAGTTCCCACTATCCTTAAAAAAAAGTCTTGATAAGAATATCTTTAATTCATTGAAGGGGTGTCTCCTCTCATTCAAAGACTTTTTTGTTTCTCTCTCGCCAAATAGTCCAAAAAATTGCATGTGGGATCAATAAGACGCTTCTCTCTTTAACTTTCCTACCAAAGGCACCCTCCCAAGCCAAAAGATGATTTCTGACTAAATCCGAGACAACCTAGGAGACTCCCAAGCAATTAAAGATAACTCCCACAAAGCCCTTGTAAATTTACAATGTAGTAGTAGTTGATAATATATTTTATTGTTGTGTAATTAACTTAATTAATTGTTTATTTTTAATAAGTATATTACTTTAATATTATTATTTTTCATCCAAAACGTTCATTGTAAAACAAATTATACTATACAACAATTCAACAACTCCTTACATCCATTCTTACACCTCCTTACAATTTCTTACATCTTCTTACAGGTCATTACAGCTCCTTACATCTCCTTACATCTATCTATCTAAAATGCAAAATAGAAAAGGCCCTAATGACTCTGTTTAACAACTATTAGTTGTTAGGTATTAGTTATTTTAATTAACTATTCTATTAACTATTTAAATTAGTTATTTACAGAAAAATTATTTGATAAGATTAACTGTTTCTGACAAAATTGTGAGACAAAAAACTAATTCTGCAAAAAGTTTTTTCAAAAAACTAATGAAATTAACTTTTTTAAATTAGCTTTTTCAACTGAAAAAGTTATTCCGAAAAATCATTTTATCAAACACATAAATCAGTTTTTGACTAGGTCAAACAGTTAATTTTTATTTAAAAAACTGTTTTTTGTCAAAAGTTGTTTACCCAACACCCCTTTAGGGTCCTTTTGAGAGGGAAATAGGTAAGGAAGAGTAAGAGTAAAGGGGAGTAAGAGTAAAGGAGTGTAAATAAGAGTAAGTTGTTCACCCTTATTTGGAAATTTAAGAAGAGTAAATACTTACCATTGTTTTGAATAATAAGAGAGAAAAATAAGAGTAAATGAATAAATTGACACATTTGTCCTTATAAAATATATTAAAATATATTATAGTTAAATTTATGGGGGGCAAAATAAGTAAAATGACCATCCTTACTCCTCACTTGCTCTTCCTTACAATGTAAATTGGAGGGTAAGAAAATTAGGGAAAATGGGAAGGAAGAGAGAGTAAGAGTTACTCCTCCTTACTCTCCTCTTGTTACTCCCAAACAAAGGTAAGGAGGAGTACATACTTCCCCTTATTCCTCCTTACTTTTCTGTGCTCCCTATCCAAACAGCGGCTTACAATAGATATTGCAGGGAAAAGGAGAAAAATAGCGAGGACGAGGGTGGTTTCGATTAGTTGAGTATAAATATTTAGTCTACAATTTGTAATGCTAAATTTTCATTTTTGGGGATGACGTTTTATATATATAGTATAGTATATATATATATATATAGATATATATATATATATATATTATATATATATATAGATGTATGTATGTGTATGTGATTATGGATGCTTGATCTCGAACTACATTGTGCATATGAGTTCAGTTGGTGAAAAGGGGAAAGAAAAAGGTTAAACATAGTCCGACTAATACATATATAAAACAATCTAGTTAAAGAACGTGGTTGAATTCTACAAATATGTGTGTAAACGCAAATTTCGCGCCTAAAATAAATTAGACAAGAAATTCAATAACAAATTAAATTTTGTATTGATGTAGTGTGTAGGCACAATCTCTGAATTTAATACAATAAAATGATCCTCTAATTCGATCTCCTAATGACTTGGGTATTCCGAGGGCTTGATACTTGATCTCGGTTGATGCAAGTCAGTTGAAGAACTCTGAAGGTCGTTCTTGATTTTGATCCGCAAGTGGCTCATTATGGTTTCTGAAGCTCTGCAAGTCTTGATCCTTCTCACTTGGTAGCCGGATGCTCCTTGTTGTTTGAGCTCTGAATTCTGCCAATGCTGAATATTGAATGTTGTTGGATAGATTAATCGATGTGAGGGCGAGGTTACTTGATCTCGATCGATAAACTGGATAAAAACTCTGAAGTAGACTTCAATTTGAATGTTGCAGAAGATGTTGAGTTAGCTGACTTTGATCCTTGTTGCTTGATAGTTGGATGTTGTCTGCAGTCTGAGCTCTGGAGTGAAGCCTGTAGGATGTTGAAGTGTTGAGTTCGTCTCAAAATGAGGGGGGAGGACCCCTACTTATAGGCTCAAAGACTAGGGTTTGAATTGGACGTTGGGCCTCGGCCCATATCTTAGTAATTATTCCCTTAATTTTAAAAAAGAAATAATTACTATTTTCTACATCATCAATGACACGTGGTATCTTCTAACTGGCTGAATTTTAACCACATTTAATTTTGACCAAGTGGGTCCACCAAAGTCAACATGACACATGACAATTTGCGACTGGTCATTTTATTTACACATGGCATCATCCGATTTATCGTACAATTTTTGCCTTCTACAAATGCCCCCTCGAGAGTCGGCCGCATACACGAATTTTTGAGTGTTTGAAATGGCTGAGTCTCGAAAATTTGAAAGATGCTGAAAATTGGCGCTTTTTTGGGGGGACGGGCCACCACCCTTTTTTTAGACAAATAATTTGTCGACTTGGTAGATAATCCATGCTGATTTTTTTTTTTGAAGATAATGATGCTTGTAAATTTATGATAAAATTTTATCAACAACTTATGATAAAATCTATCAACAATTTTAGGGACATAATTCTATCAACAATTTGTGATAAATTTTATCAGTAATTTGAATAATAAAATTCTATCAACAATCGCAAAGGATAGAATTTTATCAACAAATTTGGATAAAATTCTATCAACAATTTTTTCTGACAACTACTATAAATTCGCCTTTTGCATTGCTGTCAATTCATCGTCTCTCCTTCGCCCTTCCTTTTTTTCCGATTCTTCATCTTCGCATGTATTTGTTTCTTTTTTTTTGGTTTCTTTGTTCTTTTGTGAGAAATGAAACAGAGCTTCATTTTCTGTGGCCATGATGTTGAGTACTTCTGCTGTCACTACAATTCAGCATTTATATTTACTTTGGCCCACGAATTTTTTTTATCCTGTGGACATTGTATTCCTTTTCCTTACTTTCTCAGCAGCCATGGCAGTAAGGAAGAGAGAGACACGAGTAGAGAACAAAAAACAGAGGAAAGCAACAAGAAACAGCGCGCTGGACATGTTTTTGTTGGAAATTATACTCAGGTGTTGGTCTCGCGAAACCAACACCTTATCGGAATTTGATATAGATTTTTTCGTCTTCTAGCCTGCACCATGCGTGACTTCTGCCATTTTGTTCCCCCTTTTTTTCTCCACAAGCCTTTGGTATTTCCTTTTTTTTAGGGCCCTGTTTTTTTTTTTAAGCCGGGAAAGTCCCCATTTTTTTAACTCTCGTTCTTCTTTATTTTTTTTAAATACCACTTTCGATTTTTTTTGGGGGCCTTTTTGAGATCTCTCTCTCTCTCTCTTTTTTTTTTCAGGAACATGCTGAATTGACTACTCCTTCTATTAGATCGCAAGTGAGGTCAACTTTTAAGACGAGGAATCGTTTCTCCATGTAGATTCGATTCTTCGCAGAAGACTCCCTCACTTAATCTAATTGGGGTCGACCTGAATTTCCTGTAGCCATGATTCCACCAATTAGATCGCGAAGTGAGGTCGACTTTTAAGACGAGGAATCGTTTCTCCCTGTAGATGCGATTCTTCGTAGGAGACTCTCTCACTTAATCTAATTGGTGTCGACTTGCATTTCTTCCTTCCAACTGTGACTTCTCCAGTTAGATTGCGAAGTGAGATCGACTTTTAAGACGAGAAATCGTTTCTCCCCATAAATTCGATTCTTCGCAGGATACTCCTTCACTTAATCTAATTGGTGTCGACTTGCATTTCTTCCTTCCAGCCGCGACTCCTCCAGTTAGATTGCGAAGTGAGGTCGACTTTTAAGACGAGGAATCGTTTCTCCCCGTAGATTCGATTCTTCGCAGGAGATTCCCTCACTTAATCTAGTTAGGGTTGACTTGAATTTCTTCCTTCCAGTCGCGACTCCTTCAATTAGATCGCGAAGTGAGGTCGATTTTTAAGACGATAAATCGTTTCTCCCTGTAGATTCGATTCTTCGCAGGAGACTCCCTCACTTAATTGGTGTCGACTTGCATTTCTTCCAATAGATTTGCGAAGGCATGGCTTTCTCCACTCAGATAATGAAGGCATAACTTCTCCGGTGAGATAGTGAGGACATTACTCATCCGATCAGACAGCAAAGACATTCAAACAATGAAAGTGTGCCCCTCCAATCAGATAGTGAAGACATGTTCTTCCAATCAGAAAGTGAAGGTTTGACTCCTCCTCCAGACAACAAATACTTGACTCCTATGATCATAGTGCGAAGGTATTTAGACTCCTCCAATCATGCAGCAAAGACTTAACTTCTTCCATCAGACGGTAGAGGCAGCTCTTTCGATCAGAAAGAGAAGTCTTGGCTCATCCAATCAGGCAGCAAACGCAACTATCCCGATCAGAAAGTAATAGCTTGACTCATTCGGTAAGACAGATGAGGCATGACTTATCCAATCAGACAACATAAGTGACTCATCCGATCAGACAGTGCAGACTTGGTCTCTTCGATCAAACAGTGAAGACGACTCTCCCGATCAGAAAGTAAATGCTTGGCTCATCCGATCAGACAACAAAGGTGACTCATCCGATCAGACAGTGCAGACTTGGCCTCTTCTATCAAACAGCGAATGCGACTCTTCTGATCAAAAAGAGAAGGCTTGACTCATTCGATCAGGCAGTAAACGCAACTATCCCGATCAGAAAGTAACATTTTGACTCCTTCGATCAGATAGATGAGGCATGACTTATCCAATCAGACAACATAGGTGACTCATCTGATCAAACAGTGCAGACTTGGCCTCTTCTATCAGACAATGAAGGCGGCTCTCCCGATCAGAAAGTAAACGCTTGGCTCATCTGATCAGACAACAAAGGTGACTCATCCGATCAGACAGTGCAGACTTGACCCTTTCGATCACACAAAAGCTCGACTCTTTTGGTCAGACAGGAAAGATATGATCCTTCCAATCAGACACCGAAAGCTTGACTTTGCAAATTGCCAGTGCCCGACTTGAAGGAAAAGACGACCAATTTTAAAGGAAGACGCCTGTATCGCTAATGCGAAGGAGGATGCGATCTTACTTTTGCCCCCAGCTTGAAGGCTTCTAAAGCTTGCGACAATTTGGTAGCCATTTGAAGTCTGTTTATATGGTTTGAGAATGTGCTGAGTGACTTACAAGTCAACACCTTTGATAAAATGACTTGACAGTCTTTTACTTTGATGACTAAGAGTCTTGAACTCGATGACTTGGGAGTTCATTTAGTGACTTGGGAGTCAATAAATTTGTTGACTTAGGCGTCTTAAACTTTAGAGACTTGAGAGTCATCAAGTTTGATAAACTCGGAGCTTAAAACTTTCTTGACATTGGAGTCTTGAGCTTTGATGACTTGGTAGTCTTTTAATTTTGATGTCTTGAGAGACTTGAACTTTGATGACTTGAGAGTCAACTTCGTGACTTGGGAGTCAATAATTTTGTTGACTCAGAAGTCCTCAAAAAACACTTTCAAGCCTTGAAAAAAATCAACTCGGAAGTCTACGAGATTTGGTGACTTGGGAGCCTGCTAGGATTGACTTGGAAGTCAGATAGTTTTATAGCTTGGAGTCTTCGCGATTTGATGACTTAGAAATCTATTACATCAATAACTTGAAGGTCCGTAAGATTAACTTGAAAGTCTTCGGTAACTTAAGAGTCAACAATTTTGTTTGACTTGTGAGTCTACAACTTAGATGACTTGAGAATTTTTAAACTTTATTTATTTGAGAGCTTATGTCGTTGATGACTTGAGAGTCTACCATGTTGATGACTTGAGAGTCATAGAATTCACTTCAAAGTTTGTAATTTTGTTGACTTGATGGATTTTGGGTGACTTGAAAGTCTTTGATTTTGACGGCTTGAGTATCCTTTGGGTGACTTGATAGTCTGTGCTGACTTGAGAGTCTAGAAGTTTGGATTTGGAAGTCTTAAGGGTGACTTGAGAGTCAAAACTATTGATGACTTGAGAGTCATTGAATTCACTTCAAAGCTTACAATTTTCTCGACTTGATAATCTTTAGGCGACTTAGAAGTCCTTGATTTTGATGACTTGAGTATCATGTGGGTGACTTGATAGTCTGTGCTGACTTAAGAGTTTAGAAGTTTGGACTTGGAAGTCTTAAGGGTGACTTGAAAGTCAAAGTTTCTTGTAACTTGGCAGTCTTTAGGAGTGACTTGAGAGTTTTAATCAAACGTACAATTATATTGACTTGGAATCTGTTGACTTGAAAGTTTAATATAAGTTACTTGAAAATCTTCAAATGTGATAACTCGGGGGTTTACGAAATTTGATGATTTAGCAGTCTTTGAATTTAAATGACTTGATAGTCTTTTGCTTTGTTGACTTAGGACTCTGAAACTTTGACGACTTGGTTGTCCGTGGCATCAGTGAGTTGAAGGCCTGTAAAGTTGACTTAAAAAGTCTTTGATAACTTGAGAGTCAAGAATTTGTCTGTAAGAGTTGGACGACTTGGGAGTCTTAAAAGTTTGACCTGAAAGTCCACGAGATTTGATAACTTTAGAGTCTGTCAAGCCTGACTTTGAAGTTTGGCAGGATCAACTTCGAGTTCTCAGAGTTTGATGGCTGAGGTGTCTGTAGAAGTTTACCTGCAAATCTTAGTACTTCTCAACTCAAAAGCCCGTAAAGGCTAACTTAGAAGTCTTAGAGTTTGGTGACTTGGGAGTCTACTAATATGGACTTGGAAGTCCGAGAGTTTTGCGACTTGAGAGTCTTTGACATTTTATGACTTTGAATGCAGGATTGACTTAAGAGTCCTGCATGGTTGAGTTTAGAGTCAGAGAGTTTGATGACATAGGTGTTTCTAGATGCTGACTTAGAAGTCTTAGAGTTTGGATGACTTGACAGTCTAACATGAGTGACTTGAGAGTTTTCGAGTCTCTACAAGGAGTGACTTAAAAGTCTGTAAGTTCTTTGATGACTCAAGAGTCTACAGAGATTGACTTGGAAGTCTGCCCCCTAGACGCCAATTTTGGGTCGCTATCTTCCAAAGCACTTTCTAATATGATCGTAATGGATGATTAGTCAGATTCTTCAGTGTCGTCTTCGTCTAATATGATTCTTCCTTCTTTTATAAGTTGTAGGACTTGTATTCTGAATGTTTTGCACTTCTTTATAGGATGACTGATGATCCTGTGATACTTGCAATATTTGGGATCATTAGTTCTTCCTATTTCTTCAGGGCGCCTTGACTCTGGGAGTTCTATAAGCCCTTTCTCAAGAACTTTGTCAAGCATTTTTGGCGCATCAGACTCAGAATAAGGACATTCTTTCTCTTCGGAGTCTCTAAGCATGGAGCCTTCATTTCTTGATGATGGCACTTATTCATCATCATTGAGCCGTCCTCCATAATAGGCAATTGTAAGCTCCATATCATGAGCTTGTGTTGCCAATTCTTGGAATATTTTTGGCTTGTTTACTTGTAAAGCATAAAGTATATCCCAATCCATCCCTTGGGCACACATCTCAACAGCCGAAGATTCAGATAAATGGTCTTTACACTTCAGAGAGAGAGTACGCCAGCGATTAATATAATCGATGACTAGCTCCTTATTCCATTGCCTTATGTTAGTCAACTCTATTGTGCTGACTACGCGGCGCGTGCTATAGAAGTAATTCAAGAAGTCACTTTCCATTTACCCCCAGCTATCAATGAACTCCGAGGTAAGGTTTGTATATCAGTCAAATGTAGTTCCTTTAAGGGACAGCACGAACTATTTCACCAACCGATCTCCTTCAGTGCCCGCATTACTGCGGGTTTCAACGAAGTGAGCTATGTGCTGCTTGGGATTACCCTTGCCATCAAATTGGTTGAATTTAAGGGGTTGATAGCCATTAGGCATATGAAGTGCATCGATCCTCTTTGTACAAAGCTTTGTATACAAGTGACTCTTGTGAGACCCTCCCAACTGAGTCTCGACTGCGTTGGCTATCAAATTTTGAATTTGCTCAGTTGACATTAAGCTTAAGGATGAATCGTTCTTTGGTTTGCGTCCATCGTCAGACTCCTTGCTGTGATTAGACTCTTTGCAAGAATCTTCATTACTTGAGCATTTGTTGAAAGCTTCAGACGTATGCTTCCCCAACTTCTTTGTCAAATCAGCGATGTGCTCAATTTGACGCTTAATTTGGGCATCCTTTTCTACGTTTTCTTTTGAAAGTCTATCCTGTGTGGCCTTCATGTCTGCCAGTTGCTCTTTCAAGTTGATAGTCTCTGTCATCATGACTGGCATGATAATAGTGTCGGAGGATTCGACTTCAACTTGTGAGAAAATTGAATTCCTTGAAGATGTTGGTGAAGAATCGTTGGTACCATAGTCATCATCTTCCTCACTGATAGGTTGGAAGACAGGATTGATATAGGTTTGAAATTCTTCCAGTCCATAAGGTAGAGTCTTCCTCATATTGAAGATAGCAAGAGGTTTTAGCTTTAACTTAGGGAGACAAACAGTTTGGTTGACTTCATTAACAGGCAAATTGGGGCCAAATTTTTGAGTTTTGTGTGACTGTAAAGTTGGAGTCACGACTTGTTGCTTTAAGGTGATCGAGGCAGCAGCTCTGGTCATGCTTCTAGTCATCATCCTAGTGCTTCGATTGTCATATGCAACACTAGCCTTTGCGGATCCTTCATATGCAAATCTGATAGTCTCCTTCTTCAAAGATTGAAGAATGACGTTCTTGGAAGCCATTTCTTCTTTAAAGAAGTGTAGAACTTGTTCACTTGCAGAAAGAGATGAGAGGCAGAGATGTCCCATCGAGCGTGCCAAATTTGTAAACGCAAATTTTGCGCCTGAAATAAATTAGACAAGAAATTCAACAACAAATTGAATTTTGTATTGATGTAATGTGTAGGCACAATCTCTGAATTTGATGCAATAAAATGATCCTCTGATTTGATCTCCTAATGACTTTGGTATTCCGAGGGCTTGATACTTGATCTCAGTTGATGTAAGTCAGTTGAAGAACTCTGAAGGCCGTTTTTGATTTTGATCCGCAAGTGGCTAATTATGGTTTCTGAAACTCTACAAGTCTTGATCCTTCTCACTTGGTAGCCGGATGCTCCGTGCTGTTTGAGCTCTGAATTCTGCCAATGCTGAATGTTGAATGTTGTTGGATAGATTAATCGATGCGAGGGCGAGGTTGCTTGATCTCGATCGATAAACTGGATGAAAAACTCTGAAGTAGACTTCAATTTGAGGTTGCAGAAGATGTTGAGCTAGCTGACTTTGATCCTTGTTGCTTGATAGCTGGATGTTGTCTGCAGTCTGAGCTCTGGAGCCTGTAGGATGTTGAAATGTTGAGCTCGTCTCAAAATGAGGGGGGAGGACCCCTATTTATAGGCTCGAAGGTTAGGGTTTGAATTGGACGTTGGGCCTCGGCCCATATCTTAATAGCTATTCCCTTAATTTTAAAAAAGAAATAATTATTATTTTCTACATCATCAATGACACGTGGTATCTTCTAACTGGCTGAATTTTAACCATATTTAATTTTGACCAAGTAGGTCCACCAAAGTCAACATGACACATGGCAATTTGCGATTGGTCATTTTTTTTACACGTAGCATTATCCGATTTATCGTACAATTTTTGCCTTCTACAATGTGCTAAACCCCTCCACTCCCTCCTTTTAGAATGGTAAATGGACCTTTCTATCTGAATCCAATATTAAACTACTTACATGATATCGTCTCTTAAAACCTACTGTGTGATAATGCAAATCATCAAATAAATTGCAACCATTTCACATCAATTGTACCTATATTACAAAAACTTATTCTGGTTCATCGCACCAAATTAAAATTAGTTTGGTTCAAATAAGTCATAAAGAATCAAAGATTAAAGTTAAACATAAGTCATAAACGACATTACAACACAATCACAACCAAAAAAAAAAAAAGAAGAGTAAATCAAATATAAAACCTAATGCATCTAAACATTTAGTCTTTAATTACTAAATTAAAACCTTATCAACACAAAAAATTATATTGTGGCTAAGTCGATCACCCATAATATTTTATAAGGCATATTAGTATCCTACATATGAAATTTGAGCAAGAGACTGGGAAAGGTGACTATGTGGCAAGAGATGAGGAGTTTGTTATTTCATTAAAACTGATATGGATTTGTGCTTTACACAGTATATGGTAAAATTGACATTAAATTATACAGGAAGAATACATCATTGATAATATGATTCGGGAAAAAATTACATTGATTCAAGCATGTATACAGTATTGAACGCATGTCATGATTATTTATTTTTGAAAAAAAAATCCAAATATTACCTATTTGTTATGTTAGTAGCAGATTTTGCAAGTCAGTTCAATAAGTTAATTGAAATTGTCATAAGAACTTTATAAATTAGAATGAACTTTTTATCATGGCCCCCTCTTTTTTTTTGGGGGGGGGGGGGAGGGGGGAGAGTCGAAGAGGGATTCTTGGATCATCCCAATACAGTTGGCTCAATAAGGATTTGAGCTCTTCTATCACATATTTTCTCTATGCACAAAACTCGAATCAGAGACTTTGTGTAAAAAGAAAAAGTGTTAAACCACTTTAACCAATATTTGTTGATATCACCCAATACAGTTGGTCATATTTTTGGGATTCTTAACCAAATCAACCCCCACCTCCCAACTTTTAGCATAGATTGTTCTAAACCCAATTTGACCCTGTCGTTCAAACTATTAGATTCATAGAAGCAAAAATTCATAACTGAGCAACATAATTATAACACCAAATAACCGAAGCACAATTAATTTACTAATACAGCATATTATGATATAAACAAAAAGTTTAAACTAAATCATAAACGTTATTCTTCATGTATATAATTTCCATAGTTGGCAATTTGTTGACATTCAAATGGTTTAAGAATGATATATATATTTTTATAATTTCTTTACTCTTTTAGCACCAGAAAGGAATAATTTCTCCAATTGCATGCCATTTACTCCATGATTCTTTCCTTTAAAAAAAAAAAAAGTCACTCCATAATTGTTAATTCTATTGATATTATGTCCTCACCATTCCATAAAAGAAAGTCACTTCGTTACTAATAATGGATGGGTTTTTTATTTTTTTAAGAATTATAATTGGATTCCCCCGATCAAATGGTTGTGATTAGGGGTGGGCGATGAGTTGGATACCTATTGGATCAAGTGGTTTGACCTGTTTAAAATAGGGCCAATAAAGGGCTGGATCAATACTGTATTGGGTCCATTAGACATATTAACACGCTGAACCGGGTAGACCCATAACGACTCGTTTAGTGACCCATTAGTTTTTCAACCCATTTAACATACTAATTTACGTGTTCTAATAAGTTAAATTTATTACCAATACTTTATACATAATAGTAATTATTATATATAGTTTTTTTGTGCAAGTTTGTTCCATTTTAAAATATGCCCAAAAAAACTGCCTATTTATGAGCCGATCCGATTTGTTTATTTACACAAAATGTCTGACCCAGTTCAAATAATTAACTGACCAATCATGACCCAACCCAATTCACTTCACAAATAGATAAGCCCTAGCTCAATTCGATCCGACCTATTGTCCAGCCTTAATTATGATAATGAGAGAATGAAGCTAAGAGTTCAAAATTTCTAAATCATGAGAATGGAAGAAAATCTCACGCCATCAGATATAATGAATTTCCTTCCTAATTTCTTCCTAAGTGCCTTCCCAATTTCTTCGGTCACTGTTTATTTGATGGAGGACGGGTCAAGCATTTGGGTTTGGTGGGGAAAAGCTGGTGTGTTCGGAAATTACAATTAGCAACTCAAGGAAAGATGGGTCAAGCTCAAAGCGATGCGGCGGCCATTGAAGAGACTGCAAAGGAGAATGCGCCTACTTCTTCTATGCAATCTGTCATTGCAGGTATAATCTTTCCATTATTCCTTGCTCTCTCTCTCTCTCTCTCTCTCTCTTCCTTGATCCCCTCATAGCTATTTGCTAAATTTAGCACTGTAGCGTGCTAATTTCACTCTTGTTGACGCCAGTTCTTTGAAACCAGGAAAAAAAATTGCATGCTTGCTTGCTTAAGGAACCAGTGGAAGCATCTGAATTTTCTATTTTCTTTTCTGGGTTTCTCACTCTTCTCACTTCTGTTGTCTTTCGTGGAAGAGACCTGAAATTTTGGGGTTAGGGGAAATTTTGAGGGATTGCAACGTGCTCACAAGAAATTCTTTAGACGAGTTTCATCTCCACTAAGTTGTATGATTTTATTTGCATTGGATGTATTAATGGAATTTTTAGTTTGGTAGATGAATTTGGAACCTAGGGAAATGGACGGGTTTTATGTTTTTTTTTTTTTTGGGGGGGGGGGGGAGAAGAGGGAGGTTGCCTAGAGATGTAATTGCAGTAATTTGAAGAAAAAGAATTACTGATTAGTGATTACTGATTACCCCGTGTTGCAGTCTACACAAAACGGGTACAACTGAGGGCCTGTTTGTTTCTGGCTTAAGCTTACAGGCTTACAGCCTTTTTGTATAGGTTTTCCAGCTTCTTGCAGTGTACAGCTGAAAGGATCCTTTCAACTGGGCCTTGAGTCGTAGACTAGGGATGGGCAACGGACCGGTTATCCATTGAGTTAAGTGGCTGGCCCATTTAAAACAGGGCTAATAATGGGCGGGTTCATAATGGACTGGGCCAATATTGAGCTAGCCCATTAAGGTATATTAACGGGCTGGATTGGACTGGCCCATTAACGGCCCGTTTAGTAACCCATTAATTTTTTCAACCTACTTGACACACTAGTTTTACATGTTCCAATTAATTAAACTTATTACCAATACTTTGTGTATAACGATAATTATGATCTACCTTTTTTGGTGCAAGTTTGTTCTGTTTTTAAACGGGTCCAAAGCGGGTTGTCCATGGGCGACTGGACCCAACCCATTTATTAGCTTGGGTGTGTATTTTCTGACTTTGAATTTGGACTCGTTTAGCTTGGGTGGAAAATTACATTGATTTAGTTGGAAAATTAACTCACCAAAAATATTCCTTAGTGATAATGGGCGGGCCGAGTTTACTTGGCTTATAACCCAGCCCAGCCCATTAACGAATGTGTGGGATTCGGCTAGTTAATGGGACGGCCCAGTCCGGCCCGACCCGATCCGTTGCCTACCCCTATCGTAGACTGAGCAAGTCATTGGCAGATTAAAGCTACAGCATCGGTGGCCCATGCAATCCTGAGCTGTAAATTATGTTAAAAATTTTGTCTAAAATCTCAAAATTTTTAAGAGGACACCCATAAAATTTAATCCATACCTATAAACTCAAGAGTGGACACCCTTGGACAAAAATTTTGTGGATCTGTGATCTGCCACCGCACTGAGTGCTCTACGGCGGTTCGGTTCCTACTTCCTATTTATTTCATTATGTAGAGCACACATCTTCTTAAGCCAATATCAGATAACTAACACTAGGGTTCTTTGCCCATGACTATTGTGTTCTGTACTCATTAAGGGCCGTAAGGCTCTTCTGAGCCATAACCATACTCTCCACATGCCGGTGCATGCATCTTCTGGTGGATATCTGTGATGTGAAGGGTTTTTTTTTGGGGGGGGGGGGGGGGGGGGGGTGTTAGCTAGGTGTTTGCCCCATCCATAATGGTTGTTTATGAAAATGCTAAGCAATCTTGCTAGCTTCCTTTGGAGGTCTTTCCACTTGTTGCCAAAATGCTAAGTAGGTTGGATTCAGTGAAACACCATCAGTAATGTTGTTGTTGAATGGCTTAATAGAGCTTTCGATCATATACCTGCCTTCCTTAGTTTGCTGAAATAGAATGGTAAATAAAGTTTATAGTATTTAAACAGCTTGAAATTGCTCCTCAGTACACAGTAGGTTCCTCTAGAGTCTAAGCATTAGACCTTGTGTCTCAAAACTCAGGTAGAACGATAAAGGGAAGACATATTGCCTCCTCATGTTCAAGTAACTATGTAGGTTTGAAGATTTGGGATTTATTGAATTCTTAGGCAAGGGATATAGTGGTTATGAGTAGAAATTCAGCTGTGCTGGTGAAATGTAGCAGAGTTTTAGTGGGATAATCAGTAATTTTGTATGTTGGAGAGAGAGAGAGAGACTAAGGAGCTGGTTGGATTAAAAGTGCCTGGGCTGCTAGGAGAAAATAGTGGGTCCTTGAATTTGTGGGTAGTGGAAGTATGTCAAAGTGGGTGCCAAGGGAGAGGGGCGTTAACGCAAGGGAACGAAACAGAAAATAATGTTTTATAGCTGGACATTGTCTTTGTTGTGCGAGAGATTTATGTAGTTTTTGTGTGGTTGTGTGCTGTAAGTAAATTAGGATGGTGGGTCTCTTGAGGACAGCTTCTTTGTTAGTTTGCTTATAGGTCTGGGTTGCTACATCTAGATCTCCCTCAACTTATCTTGTCAGGATTCATATTGGCAGTTGTTGTTGGGAAAGGAGATTAGAATAAGTATTAGCTTTAGAGTAGTCATTTTCTGAAGATGCTCACATATGCAAGCTTGGAAATCATTTGTCTGTGTCATGACTCATGTCCACAAAAAATGATATTCTACATGAAATTGAGTGTGATGGATTGGATCTGGTCTCAAATTCACATTGAGAACTGTTTGGAGGGTGGTAACTTTGGATGATGTTATGGGTAAGGGACCAGGGCATGGTTACAGAGGTAAGGAGGGCATTTTTTTGCTTTTTGTGCATTGCGTTTTGTCTTAATTACTCGAACTGGTCAGGAGCACAGTTACCGGGCTCGCTTTGTACCCCTGCGATCCACGTTCCGGGAACAACTGTTCCAAAGCCTAAATTAAACTAAATTTGTGCAATAAGTGGTGATCCGCATTTCGGATTAAGCAATCCGGGAAGCGTTCCTGGTAACTATGGTCAGGAGACATGTTGCAGTATTGGTTTAATTGCTTCTCTCTTTTAATAATAATGAACATTAGTATGATCTTCATTGATCCTATCGAATTTAGGCCTTGTGTTAGATAATCCTTGATGTGGCATGGCACTTGGGCTGAAAATTATGTTGATAGCAAGACAATATAAGGGTTGTTCACTTTTCGTGCTATATCATCATGACTGATTGACTGCTGTTTGAAATAATGTTTTCTGTTGAAAGATATTATTTAGTCTCTGTGCATTCATTGACACATCTGAGACTGGTTGCCTATATGGTGAAACTACTAGTAAAAACCCAAAATGGAGAAGAATCACGACATGGTTCCCCCCCCCCCCTTTTTTTTGGTTTTTTTTGGGGGGGGGGGTTGGTTGACAGTAGCTACTTGCTATGTGTGAAAATAGTAGGTTGCTTATGAGTTATGCTATAGAGCTACAGGCGGCATCCGTTGCAGTTCCAGCATATATAGACACAATTTTGTGGTGCAGACTGGAAATTGCAGAAACTTTCTTCATAAGAGAGAACACTGTCTTCTGCTCCTTTATTTCAATTTATCTATTCAAACCAGATTTTTTCCTTTCTTCCTACTGTAATAAGTGTGTTTTTTAACCACTTCTCTTTTGGTCCTGCAGAGGCAACAACTTATGGAAGTGATGAAAACGAGGTCGTTTAGCTTCAGCTGAAATATCTTCTTTGGTGTATCCTCTGTGAGATATGAATGCATATTCTTGAGTTCATTCCTGAATGTGTTAATGTAGTATTTTCAGTCAATTGATGCTGAAAAGGCATTGGAATGCCCCTGCATAGCTGACTTGCGAAAAGGGCCATGTGGGAGCCAGTTCTCAGAAGCCTTCCTCTGTTTTCTTAAGAGCACTGCTGAGGAAAAGGTGAAGTGCAGACCACAGTTCATCAAATTCTATATGAAGAGCTTTTAGCATAGTATACTATTGAACCCATCCCCTTCAGCTGGTGAATTTGATTTTTAATACGTATTTGGGCAAATTAGATACGTGGGTTAGATGGACGGAGGAAAGGGAGGCGGAGGTGATGTTAGGACAGAATCATGTTTGTCAATGGTTGAGGCTTCGTTACTTGGAGTGACAATTGATTGGCTTGTGAAAGTATCGTCATTTGATTGGCCTGATTATAGCCTTTTGATTTATTTGCATGCGGGTCAATTGCTGTTGATCTTGTCTTACACATGTCCCCAATTTTAGATGTATATCTACCCAGAGGAAAGAAACCAATCCTTTGCAGGTAGCGTGGATCTGCTGCATGTGCTGTCTTTTTGCTCTTTTACATTGAGGGGGGGGGGGGGTTGGGGGGAGGCAGCTATTCAAATGTGCACAACCTTACCCTTGAATTGCAGGGAGGTGGTTTCCATTTGGACCCTAGATTCAGGAGTTGACTCTTGGCTTTGCTACAACAACAGAATTGAAGCGCGGTTAATGATGCACTTTGTTTTAGTCTACGAGGCCAAAGCTTCAATAAAGAAATGTCAAAAGATGACCCTAAGAACGGGCATGTATGTGGTTGTTTGTCCGACTTGCTATAAGCTTTGGCCAAAATTTGCGTTGCTTTAGCTACCATAGTCCTTACACAACCATCCTCAATCAGGTTTTCCTTCCATTAAAAAAAAAAAAAGGATCATGAAAAAGCTGCTAGCCTGCTACAGCCTTTTATCTGTTATCCATGTAGTAATTTCTGAGATCCAATCCTTCATTTCATTCCCCTCGATTAGTCTGGGAGCTAAATCTCACTCTTCCTTTTGACAGTGATCTTAGGTCTGAGTTGTCTCTAGTTTTGAGCTGGAATTCCAGTTGCACTTATTTTGCTCAGCAAGTGAAAATGTTTCAATGATTTGATTCTGATACAAATGCGTGTTTCTTTTGTTTTCATGCCTCGTTTTATAGGGCTCAGACTGTGTGCATCCGTTTGTGGCATTGCAGAGCTGTATAAAAGCGAACCCTGGTGCATTTTCAAAGGACATGGGAGAGGAAGAAGTAAAAAATGTGGAAGAGGCTTCCCCTGGCTACAGAGTACATCCACCCCCTTGGTCCTTGGAATCCCAAGGTTCAAAATCTAGACTTTAGGGAATTAGGTAGGGATGGAGATTGATCCCAAAATTTTGCCAGATGGTGTTTAATTCTCCAGAGGCAGCGAGTTTTAGCATGGCATGTCCAAATCACCAATTTAGATTTGTCCAATTTTTGGACATTTGTGTGATTTTTTATTTCTATTTTTGCATATTGCTTCCTGAAATTTGGTGTTATATGAATGAAGCTTCCTAACCATCAGAGGTCCAGTGAAATCTGGCATGACTTTCTGCGAAGGTGCTTTCTTGGTTTTTCCCCGGGCTCTGATAATTTTGTATGAATTATGAAAGATTCTTAGTCAATTATCAACCATCAACCAACCTAGTATTCCCCATCTATAATTGTAAAATAATAGCCAGTAATCTTATGGATCATATTTATGGAAGGTTTTTTTTTTAATATACTTTTTTAACTCTTTACTTCTACTTTTTGCCATTTAAGGTGATAGATTTCACTTAGAAGTTGTTTTATACTTTTATTGATAGACTGATAATCAATTGGCACTTAAAAAGGTAGATATGCATAAAGATAGATTTCACTTAGAAGCTGTTTCATCCTTTTATTGAAAGACTAATAATCAATTGGCACTTGGAAGGCTAGATATTAATAAAAAAAATGCTCATACTGTGAGAAAAATCAAGCATTTGACCTCCAACACTACAATCATTGTCCTCACCTATAATTTAGAGGTGCTATATTGCTTTCAACATTTTCCATGAGCAATTAACAAGTTAAAAGCAGATTAGAGTTGAGTGAGAGTATCTTTGAGAGGGGTTCGGGGGTAGGGTAGAGCAGGTAGTATGTGCAACAAGTTGAGAGTAAGTAGCAGTGGCCGGCTCACGAGCCATATTTGGTGTTCAAGCCAGCCAAGCATAGTTCAGAATGTTTGCAGTAAAGGAAGCTCACGAGTGGCTCGGGCCAATGGCTGGTGGGGGGGGCAGGCCTTCATTTTTTGCCAACTCTGGTGCGAAATGGCAACATTTTGTGGATCAATTTTTTCTTTTTTATTTGGCCATTGGACTATTGGACTTCTTTAGGTATGCATTTAATGCGAGTGATGAAATGAAGATGATTAAGCAAATAAAGGACTGAGGCAGACTCTTTTTTTTTTTTTTTGGGGGGGGTGAAGAGGAAAAAGCTATGGTAGGGTGGAAAGTAGGAGAAAGTGATACACAAATAAAGATGAAATAGGAAGGGGCAAGAGAAGCATTAGTCATGATATTAGTTGCCATGCAAATATTAATGATTTTTTTATTACAATGTTAATTTTTATCAATTTTTTAGTAAATTAATTATTTAATCATTTGTAAAGCAGATAAATTATTTTTCATAAATTCACAAATAATAATACAAAGTAAAAAAAATTAACATAATATATTTACTAATGAGCTATATAAATATTGTTTTATGTCCTGAATCAAAGTTATAAGCCTTACATTTAAAAGAAGAAATCTTATGAGCTAAAAAAAAAAAAAAAAGAGAAGCTTGTAAGTCATAAATCATGAGTTAAAATTTTGATTCACCGTTATACGTGCTTTGAGCACGCCTCAAGCTTGATAGTCCCGTAACCAGGGGTGAGAGAGAGAGAGAGAGGGGGGGAGAGAGACGACTGTGTCTGTATGTGTTGTGACCCTGGCCCTGTGGAGAGAGCGAGAGGCGGTATTAGGGGCAGCATAGCCATCGGTCGGCGACTCTCAAACACGACGCCGTCGGCGAATTTCCACCACTTCTGACTTGAGTACGCCGCCTTTCTCTCTCCTCTTCATCCTCTGCCCCGGCCCGTTATCGCATTAGGGTTTCCCTGTTTGTCATTTTTAATTTAATTATTCATTTTAAGGTCAGGATAACCCGTTTAGCGTCTAGATGCTTCATTTGATCCCCAAAAGGGAAAAGGGATGAGCAATTTGGTTGCTGGGATCATGCTGATTCTCCATTTCACGCTGCCCCTTTGATTGTTTAACTCTGTCGAATCACTTAGTTAGGGTTTCTGTTTCTGAATGATTTTTTTCCTGCCCTCTTTTTTTTTTTTTTTGGGGGGGGGGGGTTGTTATGTAGATCAGTGAAGAATGGATCAACAAGGGGACGCGGCAAATGGTGGTGAACAGCAAAGCAAGCAAGATGACGAGGTAAGTTCCCTGCTTTTTTGCAGTCCCTATTTATGTCATTTTGAAAGGCATTTTCAGGATGGACTTGGCCTGTGTTTCGGAAATATTGCATTATTCTTTTCGGCCATCTTGAATAATTTTGTGGAATATTAAGTTGAACGATTGATAATTCAGCAATGGACGGATATTGTGTTCTATGAGCCTTACATGAGTGCAGCACAGTTAATTTCCCTAGCCATATTATAGTGGTTTCTGATGCATTGCATGTCCTTACGAGCTCGATCAGTCTGATTTAGATAAAGAACAATTCCCTTTGGAGCTTATTTGCTGAGAAGTAGGGACATTAATAATCTGATATCAGGCACGAACATGACACAGCACCAACAGGCAGACATGTGATTTTTCAAAAAGTTAAGACAGGACATATATTATGGACATGTTGATAAAAAATATTTAATATATTAGTTATGTGGTCTGTAGCCTATTTTATGTTTTCCCACGTTTGGGTGAGAACAATAACAAATTGCTCATAGTGTGCGTGACTGACAACTATAAGTAACAGAACCATTCTTTTTTGTGCCATAGGTGTACTTGGTATATGTTTGATAGTATCTAAGGGGTGTTTGACTATGAGAGTGTCGGTGTTTGACATGCATCTGGCACATGTATGTGAACTTGGCCATTTCTTGGGTTGCTATTGGAAAACCATTTCTTGGCTTGGAGCCGGAGGTCTTTGTTTCATGGGACTGTTTAAAGGAGAGTAAACGACTGTAATAGTGGTACCTTATGTGATCATTAGAGCACTTGGAGACACAGAAACCAAAAACCTCCAGGGCGTCAAAGCACCTCTTTCACACATTAAAGATAATTTGATATGGCTTCTCTTTTTGGGGTAATGGGAAATTATGGTATTCTTATTTTGATAATGCTTATTGTGGGTAATATGATTGTATCTACTTTGCATTCATATAATTGTTAAATGCTAGACTTGCATCCATTTCTTTTGGCCGTGCACTCATGCTCATGTGTCAAAATATACCATTTCAATCCAAATCTTCCTCTGAGGCAAAATGGCAGAAGTGTTCTTTCATTTCTGCCACTCTATTCTTATACAATGGGTAATGTAATTGTCAATCTTCTTTCCGTTGTATGATTGGCCTTTTAGGTATTAATCTCTTATGTCAGTGCTGTAATAGTATCAATGAGGACTTCCCCTTCTCTCTCGGCCACTTCCTTATTGAATCCGCATTATGAATTAGTGTGTCTTTGGCCTGATAATCTTAAGTCCTTTAGACTCTTGTTTACTTATAAATATGATGGCAAAATAATGAGTGTGAGATCAGATCATATGATCTAGCGGTATATTTCACTTGCTTTTCATGTGCTACTTACCTCAATTTGTTTTTATTTGTTATGCATGACACATGGATTTGTGGATTGGGGGTTGGGAATGGGGTCTCCTCTGTTGCTTCTTGAAGGATTTCAGCCTCTTACTTCAGAAGTGTGTTTGATGACCATTAAGATGCATTCATTGTGTTTTGCTTGATGAGATTCCTACTTCTAAGTCCTTATGCTAACTTCAGTGATCATGGATATGTAACATTTAATTAGTTCATTGCCATTTGGTATCAAACCAACTCACGACTGCAAAGTTGCAGCCTTATGTATATATAATTTGTGAATCTGGGAGACTTTGAGCTCTGTTTCTCTGTTGTCTCTGGTCGTGATGTGGTTAATCCTGTCTGTATAAAAGCCCAGACTTTGGAATCATTCATTTGGACAAACCGAACATACTAGGGAAACGGGAAAGGTTTTCCTGTTTAGGGACACAATTGCTGCCTGTAATCTCATGGCCTTGGAAGACACAACACTTAAAAAATAGGTTGTTTGTTTAGATTTCTTCTTTGTCGGCATCTTTGTATGAATGGGGATTGCAGAGTGAATTACTTATTCGCGGTTTAAAATAATTCATTGCCGTTTTGTGGATGGCCGCACTGAGCGTCTTCATGGGGGGCTATTAACCCTGTTGGGATGAAATATTTTTTCTGGCTATTTTATAGCTTTATCATTGTGTAGTGCTTTCACTGATTTGTTGTCTTGCAAAATTGTTTGATGCTTTGCCTATTTAAAATGTTGATCTTGAACGTGGTGTAGGGTACTCGTCAACATGAAGATGAGTGCCATAGTGGTGAACATCATGGAAAGCAAGATGATGAGGTTAGTTGGTTGTCTGACTCCTGATCTTGTTAAGCTATGAATTTATGATGCACGAACATAGGCACATAGCAAGAATGTTCTGTGTCGCATGTCTGACACATGACATGTGTTGGATATGTGGAAATGACACTTAGGAACCTTGTTTACTAAATCATGATATCTGACCCTCGTCTGATTAACTGAAAATTCATCAAATGACATCCTTGGGTATGAAGCGTCAAGCATGGATATATCGAAGATTCTCACGTTTCATGTCTGGTTAGCGTTTTCTGTTGGCCTATGGTTCCAGTTTATTGCTGTATCATTTTGTCTGTTGTATCCATGGCATGTCATACACATTTACAGCATGCTTCAACACCTTACCTCTTCTTTGTACATAGGAACCATGTATATGTGAATAAGCGAACATTTTCTGGACTATTAATTTATTAGAGATGAAGTGGGTAGCCTCTCTTACGGGAATATGAAGGGCCATTTCGATTGTGTTTCATCTTTTATGACTCGCTTTGTTCTTCAACAGCTATGGGGGTATGAATCTTCAGACCGTATTTGAACAGTAGGTCATATGAGATTATCTCGTTTTCCTTCAGAAGGGAAGGCCTTCGGACTTTAAGCTTTTGACCGCATTGTCTCTGTGTCTCCCTAATTTTTTAATTCCTCAAATAGTGGGAATTGTTTGCTGTGCATTCATACCTCTAAGTTATTTGTTCTTCTAAAATTAAATCTTGAGCCGGTATTTGTCATATGTGTGGTAGCTGCTAATGATTTGTGATTACAGGAGGCTGTTGCTCGTGTTGAGGAATTGAAGAAATCAGTTGAGGCAAAGATGGCTCTTCGCCAAAGCAACTTGAAGCCTGAAAGGCCTGGTTAGTATGAGGGTTCTACATAAGAGTTCACCTTCTGTTTGTGAATTTGTGTGTATATCACATAATTCATTGCGGAAGTGGACCTCATTGTTTGAGTTGTATTGAAGAGCTAAAAACCTATGCATGTATTTTGCTCCAATTAGGCCTTGTTCTTTTCGTGGGTATATTGCATGTGTGGAATGAAATAGAGTGGGAAAGAGTGGAATGGAGTGGGTAGAAGTGTTTGTTGTATGTATGCTTGGGAAGGAATGGAATGGAGTGGAAAAGAGTGGGAAAGAATGGAAGGGAGCGGAATGGAGTGGGAAGGAGTGCAATGAGGTGTGGGAAGTAGTGGGACGGAGTGGGAGTTCATGGAAGAGAGTGGAAAGGAGTGAGTGAGAATGGAAAGGAGTAGGAAGAATTGGTATATATTTAATGAGTGGGAGGGAGTGGGAAAGAGTGGAAAGGAGTGGAGGCCATGGATTTACCGTGAAAAGAACAGGGCCTTAGTAGGCTATAGTTTTTTTTTTTTAAAAAAAAAGTAAAATAAGTGTATGACTGATTCAAGACTCGGTATTTTTGGATTGAAGAGAAGTTAACTCACCAGATGTTGATTTTGTTGATGTTCTTTATGTAGGTTGTCCTTAGCTTTCATATGTGTTGCTTGCTATGCTTGTGCTCCATCTGGTTTCTTTTAAACAGTTTTTTGTTGTCAAAAGAGGGGATAAAAAGGTTTTGCATATCCATGCTTTCAACCATCTGACTTGTGTCAATATGAAGGCATTTTGTGGAATTTTCGGGAGAATCATAAAAACATACTGCTGGTAATTCTTCCTTGTCCATGTTTTTGTTATTTGTTCCGGACTCTCAAGTAATTAAAATTGTTGCTTTCAGATCCCTCTTTCTTGAGAACGCTAGATTCTAGCATCAAACGCAACACCGCAGTTATCAAAAAGCTTAAACAGATTAGCGAGGAACAACGGGAAAGTTTGATGGATGAGGTGCGAAGTGTTAACCTGAGCAAGTTTGTGACTGAGGCTGTGGCCGCTATATGTGATGCTAAGCTTAAAACTTCTGATATACAAGCTGCTGTTCAGGTACCATTAACCATATTAGTTCTATGGGAACCTGTCCTCTCTTTCCTACGCTCCTGGCTGTACCTGTACGGATGTTCCACCCATCCTTCATGAAGCATCTCTTTAATTGTATTGGGGTACTTTCTTGAGATTAGAATGAAATTGTCTCACTTTTTGAAGTTTGATCTTTATTTCACACATGGGCAAAGATTGACCCGTCAAGTATCTGTCAGTTTAATCTTTGCCATTATTTTATCCTAAATGCTCATATATTCCACATAGTTTCAGGGGAAAGAAGTGACTTTCTTGAGGTCCCTCCATTGGTTAGAGAGAGATGGAGGTGTTTGGTTGGATTGAGTTTCCTGTGGGCGATTGTTCTCTATTTCTCATGAATGAGCATGTATCTTGAAAGCATGGTTCTTTGGTTGTGACTTGGAAGCCAATTTAAACCTGTAAGCTTGCTGAGAAGCAGGGGTAGGGATGAAAAAGGAGAAGAGAGGGGTGGGGGGTATGAAATTCACTAACTTCATTGTATTGCATATCTTCATCCCCCCCCCCCCCCCCGTTTTGCCTTTTGAGATCTGACTTCTTGTGGCTTTTTGCTAGATTTGTTCATTGCTTCATCAAAGATATCAAGACTTTTCATCAAGCCTGGCCCAGGGCCTTTTGAAGGTGTTCTTTCCTGGAAAAGCAGCAGAAGATCTAGAAACTGATAGGAACTCAAAAGCGATGAAGAAGCGTAGTACTCTAAAGCTTCTTTTGGAACTTTATTTTGTTGGTGTTATAGAAGATTGTAGCATTTTTGTCAATATCATTAAAGAACTTACGGGCATGGAACACCTAAAGGATAGAGATGCTACACAGACCAATCTTTCACTCCTTGCTACTTTTGCCCGTCAAGGAAGAGTTTTTCTGGGGCTTCCACTGTCTGGGCCAGAATTCAGCGATGAGGTAGGTTTGTGATTATGATTATGAGATGCTCATTTTGTCCCACAAAACTAGTCCGTCCTTGGAATTATTTTCTCTCTTCCTCTCTCTCTCTCTCCCTCTCTCACCCTCCCCCCCCCCTTCAAGAAATTATCATTTAGTGCGTCATTTCCTATGGGAGTTTATGGGGTGAAAACTGTAAGGGGATCGAGCATTAGAACACTGTGTACTTTGCTTGCAGGGCAGAAATGGTAGAAATGTTGTGTGCATAAAGGGCAGGATATCTTTTTGAGGAAGCGGTAAACTGCATGAATGAAATGAATTTAAGCATATCTGGATGGAAATAGATTTAATATTAACATTTGTTGGTGCACTTTTTTATTTGCAGTCCTCCCTCAGAATCCCTCCAAAAAAGGTGGGTTGTGGTTCTAGTCAGTTAGTAATCGTTTCTCATGTGATTAACGCCCCTCCCCAAACACACACACACTTGCGAAAAGAAAGGAAGTCATTCTAATTTGTATCTTGCTCTCTCATTTGCCTATATCCTTCGAAGCTGTTATGCCTGCATCCTAAATAGTAAATAGTAGTCACGTGCCCGTGTTAGATAGAGAAATCACCATTATTTTGCTAACTAACTTGGTAGTTGGTACCAAAGCCTGCAAACTAATTTGCAAGCACTGTTACAAAATTATCCATGAATAGATTTTCAGATATCCATATTCTTTTATTGCTTTTGACTTCAGGAGCAATTACTACTAGATTTGACAATTGAAACCAAATTTAGTCAGTCAGAAATGATATCTAATTATGGTCGGAAGGTATAGCTATGCTATTTAAAAATTTAATCCATCAGAAATGATAGGTAACAATGAAATTCAATAACCAAATTCAGATATGCTGATTAGATATTCGTGTTTTTTGTGATTGTCTGATTAATTTGTATGTTTTATCTATCTATCAGTTGTCTAGGGGTAGATGTCTGTGTAATCTGTTTCAAGTAACATCAACCATGGAATGACCCCAAAAAAAAGGACGAAGAAGAATTTTTTTTTTTTGGGGGGGGGGTTGAGGGAGAAAAGACTCTGTCCTGGATAATCGTTCTGGCTCTTAAATGTAGTTGGAAGACTCTTCTAGGTCCTGTTAAATTCCTATAGTGCATTTGGCTAACCCCTTGCTGTTTTATTACAGTTTTTCAAGGGCCTTAATATTACAGCAGATCAGAAGAAAATCATCAAAAAGGCATTTCATACATATTATGACGCTGTTGCAGAAGTTCTACAGGCTGAGCATTCTGTATGTTCTGATACTTTGGTGCAACACCTCTTCCTGTGTCTGGTCTAGTGTTTGCTCTCCAAATCTCTCTGTACTTCGTTTCGTTTTGGTTTTTATTCCATTTTCTTTTAGCTTCACTTCTTTGTGGATAAGCTTTTTCTTCACTCTCCTTATTTTGGGGTTGAAGTTCGGTGATTTCTGTCTGCATACATGTAGCATTCTGCTCTGTCCTGTGCCTTTTCTCATTTCCTTGCAGGATCTTGAATGCATATATTTTCTCATCTTACTAAACGAACTGATAACTTCTTCTCGACTCTTGCTGGTTCTATTTATTTTCTTCAGC
The DNA here is from genome assembly GCA_029747015.1 of Carnegiea gigantea. Classification (NCBI taxonomy): domain Eukaryota; kingdom Viridiplantae; phylum Streptophyta; class Magnoliopsida; order Caryophyllales; family Cactaceae; genus Carnegiea; species Carnegiea gigantea. Next base: position 135,990 of record JAKOGI010001716.1, on the reverse strand, counting down.
ATTCCATGTCAATTGCCAGATGAATATGCTTGTTTCTCTAAGCATTTTTTCCCCCTATTCTGCATCTGCTGAGGAAGCATTTATATTGCTTTCTTGAGGCAGTGGCTATGTTCATTCAATATTCTGTCATAATTTCTGTTTTGGGAAACTTCAAATCTGTTTTAAGATCTTCGTTACTGATTTTAGAGCTCAATTGGAACTTTTAGGCCATTATGCTGTCTTACACTGAAGAAACGTCAGTGTTGCTGAAAGTTTCAGAGCTTTTTCTGAAAAATAATCGAATGAATGTAGTTAATCTCTCTCGTTCATAATGAGTGTGCTAGCACTACAGCCATTTGTGATCATTGTTTAAAGAAAGATGTTTGAGCTATTGTCTGGTCTGTGTTTTCTAGGATTTTAAACTGATTTCTCCTCTGGATGTTTAATTGGTTGAATCCTCTTGTTAGTCTCTTCGCCAAATGGAGCATGAGAATGCAAAAATTTTGAATGCTAAGGGAGAGCTTAGTGATGAGAATGCCGCTACATATGAGAAGTTGCGGAAATCCTATGATCATTTGTATCGAGGTGTCTCGTCGTAAGTCCCTTTCTAAGTCTATGCTTTTACTGATTCCATTGCTTGTGTTTGTTTGTTTCACTGGATGTCGACTTCAGCTGATTTATCAACCTCCTCTTTCATTGTTAGCCTAGCTGAAGCACTTGACATGCAACCTCCAGTGATGCCAGAGGATGGCCATACTACCAGGGTAACAAGTGGAGATGATTCTGCTTCTGCTACTGCTGGAAAGGAATCTTCTACTGCTGAAGCAGTGTGGGATGATGAAGATACGAGGGCCTTCTATGAATGCTTGCCAGATCTTAGGTTGGTTTGTTTACTTAATATATATCTTTTGTGTTGACTTGTAAGTAATTATTTTAGGGGTGATTTGTTAAGGAAGTGAAGGCATGGAAAAGTGGGGCAAATTACCTCGTTAGCTGGCCTTGCCTTTTTTTCATTAGAAACGATTCTGTTGACTTGTACGTAATGATTTGGTTCACATGCCTACAGAGCATTTGTCCCTGCAGTTCTATTGGGTGAAGCTGAGCCGAAGGCGAGTGAGCAATCTGCAAAGCCTCAAGACCAATCAGCTGTAAGGAATTCTGTTGTCTTTTATGACAGATTCTTTCAGGGTTCATTTTGGTCAGTAAGCAGTTTTGTGCAACTTGCCGTTCTTCATATACTCTAACTAAACACAGACTGAATGGTCAACTATTTGTGGACTACCCTTGTCTGGTCATGTACTTATGCCTAGCTGTCTCTGGCTGCTATGATTGGCTATTCCTTAGTCATTATTTACTGGTTATGGGTTTTATCTCTGCTGATACTTATTGGATGCTCCGGTTATACTCACCTATCATCACATGCCCCTTTACGTTGCATCTTCTGGATTTGTCCATAAATTTGAACCTTCTGTTTGCTCAGTCTGCTTGCCTGTTATCCATGGCTGCAATGCTTGCATACATTAATGCTTGCATTTTGTTCCTGTCACGAGATCCTCTGGGATTTTATTGTTGAATTGGAGCACTTGGTGGCTGTTTGTCAGGTTATTTTGGCTGAGCAGCTTTTTAAAATGGTTGGAGTAATAATTATGTCTTTGTCCTTGTTACTCATTTTAATTAAAAAAAAATTGTCTCCGTCCTTGAGGGGGTATAAAGTGCATTGCTGGCTGGTTTACATTGTACTACGGTTTTATTTGTTTGGGCTGGTTTACATTGTATCTCTTCTAGCGTGCAAAGTTTGCATTTGTTCTGTGGGCGGTTGTGGGCCTTGTGGCCTTTATCATGTCATATCCCTCTAGAAGAAAGCTGTTACTTCATTTATTGCGAAGTTGGGTTCTGTTCTGTATTGTTTGGGTTTCTCTAATTTATGACAGAAGGTTCTTCCTAGATTCATTTTTGATCAAGATCCTCTTACTGTTTGCCCTCATCACCTTATTATAATTCTTTGGGTGCTACTCCTATTATGTGCTTGGGACAGCACATTCGTGTCATATTTTTGTACTCAGTTCACGGAGTGGTTGGTGCTTTGTTGGGGTGATATACTTGTAACGTGTCGGATGAGAAGTTGTGGAATCTCTTGACGATATCACATGCTGCATTGCTAGGTTTTTGGTGATTCAAATAGGCTTTTTTCTTTCCTCGGGGGGGGGGGGGCTCGGGGAAGGGGACGATTCAAACAGGCTTCACTTCACCTCGGCGTTATGTTACTCGCATTCTTCATTTCACTCCAAGTACGTGCATTGGACATTCAACACTGAAATATCAGCATACACACTTGGCACATCTTTCTTAACCAAAGTTTTTGGAAAGAAGTGTTAATTCTGACATTAGCACATGTATACCCATCTTGGCGGTTAAGGCTGAATCCCAGTAAAATGTTAATACAGTTCAGAGAGCAGTCGTTAATTAAAGCTGAACTTCAGAAGGGGTATGTGGGATGTCCGTTTGATTGTAATGTTAAGTTGGAGTCAAATGATCAAGCATTCAAGCTCTTCTGGTGTGGCAAGGAGATGACAAATCCGACTATTGTCCTTGAGTTGCTAGTCGTTAGAATAAAGAGCTTCATCAGGAAGTGACTGAGTGATGGATTGTTTCTTATGTTGGAAATCTGTGGATTCAAACTGAGGTCATCATAGGGCAAAATAGCTGCATCAGAAAGATTTTGAAGTTGAGCGAATTGCATTTTGCTGCATTTTAGTCATTTGTAATGTTTCGTCGATGGAAAGGCCGCAATGGCTGTTCTGGAACAGAGCAGGGCTGAAGGCTACATTATTGCCACAACAACCATTCTGAAATGGAGAACAGGATTTATATCTTCAATTTATTTGTTTATGTTTTTTTGGGGTCTTGGATCCTCCATTCACTAGAGTCGAGGCATTGTTGGCCTAGTAAGGGGTAGAGTTCTCCCATCATATATTTTTTCCATTTATAAAACTTGAATCCGAGATCTTGCTTGGGGAGAACAAGTGCCAAACTACTTGAATCAAGATGTGTTGGTCAATTTAGTTTTTTCTTTGGCAATGCATATGATACATTTTGTTCTACCATGGGAGCTTTTTTATAATGATGTGAAGATTTTGAGGACTGAGGGCCTCTTTTTTCATGGGTTCGGACAAGGATTCAAAATGCGGTTTCGGTCGCGATGTGGAAAAATCACTCTAATGCGGAAATCGCGTTCCTTATCACAGCGAAAATGCGGTTTGGCCAACTCAAAAACCTTTCCGATGCGGTTGTTTCGTTGCGGATTAGCCACATTTTGAATCCATGGTTTTGGGCATCTATTGATTATCTACCTAGTTCTTGCTTTTATTCCTGTTTGAAATTTTCTTAATCTATGCATTAAACATGCAAATCCTATCTGCACATCTGTTTTATAAAATATTTGTTCATGTGGTGACATGTTATTTGAGCGATTACCTGTTTTCTGCTTCTTCAGGATGCTTCGACTGAAGCTGACCAGTGTCAAACAGCAAGTGAGGATGTTGTCGAACCCTCTGAAGACTCTGGAGCTTCGCAGGATGGGAAAACAAATGAGAAAGGGAAGGATAAAGAAGGGAAAGGAAAGGACAAAGATGACAAAGAAAAAAATAAAGATTTCGAAAAAGAGAAAGGGAAAGAAAAAGATACTGATAAAAAGGGGGATAAAGACAAGGAAAAGGTTAAAGGTCTTGATGGTACTACTCTTGACACACTACTACAGCGTCTTCCAGGTTGCGTCAGCCGTGACCTTATCGACCAACTAACTGTATGCGTCGTGCTGTATATCAGATTATATGTTCCTTATACTCTGTTCTTATTCATCATGGTAACGTTGCCCTTCACAAAATGGGGTCTGCATTGATTTTTGCTCTGCAGGTAGAATTTTGTTATTTGAACTCGAAATCTAATAGGAAAAAGCTTGTGAGAGCATTATTCAATGTTCCCAGGACTTCCCTTGAGTTGCTGCCATATTATTCACGTATGGTTGCCACATTGTCTACTTGTATGAAGGATATCTCGTCAATGCTCTTGCAGATGCTGGAAGAGGAGTTCAATTTTTTGATAAATAAGAAGGTTGGTTTTAAAAGTTCATATGCATTTAGGTGTATGGTTGTAGTTTTTCTTCCTTGTTCTTTTTGCGAATGTTGAGATGATTAATTCTACTGGTTTTTGTATCTATTGTTGGCAATCCAGGATCAAATGAACATTGAAACAAAGATCAGAAATATCAGGTTCATTGGAGAGCTTTGCAAATTTAAAATTGCACCCCCTGGCCTTGTATTTACCTGTCTAAAGGTATGGTTGATGGTTCTTAACTGAACTGATACTAGTCTTATATTTAATGGAATGGTTCAGTACTACATTATTGTTGTCATTGAAACTCAATTCCAACTTCAGAGCTTATTCATTGTCTTTTGCTTTTTAAAACTAGGTCTTTGAGATTACAGCCATATTCTGGTTCTTAGAAACGTATGGTATGTACTGTTGAGGATGGCTGGATTAATCGAATTTAATGAGGCTGGTGACTGCAAACATTTCGAGTAGTTTAAGCCAGGTAGTCTTAATGAAGAGTCATAAGATTGAATGTGATTACCTATCCAATAACTCAAATTGAATAGAAGAACAAGGCAGAAGAATCTGACCCATCCATCCCTAAAACCTTTTTGGACCCCCCCACTGTGTCAGTGACCTGGTTCAGCTGGTGCCGTGACACTCATCCTTCCCACCTCTAGCTCTACCTCCATCTCTCTAGTTGCCTGCTTTGAATGCTTCTTCCCTTTCTATATTTCCTCATGAAACTCATATGCCTTTGAGGAATCCTATATCCCACTTTTTGAGACTTATACTGTAGTCTCTCTTTTTCTTTCATTCTCATTCGTTTTCTTTTCTCCCAATACGAGACAATTGGTCAATTTCTTACCATTAAAGTTTTAACTTGAGCAGCGAAGAGCACAATGAGGTTTGATCTATAGCTGCCCGATATGATTGGGTTTTGGTATGAATGAAAGCAGTTTGATGGAGTGTAAGCATTTCAAATAATTGCTATAGCCTTGATGATATGGCAAAAGAACAGGTGGACAGGTGGGTGAGTTGAGTGATACGGGCGAGTGATAACTGGTCATTGTTATTCTTATGTGGCTGACTTGAGGGTGGGATCTGTAAAGTGTCATGTGAGGCAGCCCAGTTGGAGGTTTCGTTTGTCTTTTGTTTAGTTTATTTTTGCTTTCGTTTCTTCAGTTGCATAAACATAATGGATGATATTTGTTTAGAAGAGATACCCCCCCCAAAAAAAAAACCATCTTTGTTTACTAAATAAGAGTCATTTTTAGTGTCCACTTTTTTGATAAGTAATCAAAAGTTGTATTAAGAAGATGCCAAGGGGATGTCACCCATTTACAAAAGGAGGCCATTGCAAAATATCGTCATGCCCTCAAGCTCTCTACAGTAATCATTCTTAGTGTCCACATTTTCTATGTGATGGCACAAATCTCCTTTTGATGTTAATCATAAGTGTGACCACGACATTCATCTGTCTGGAAGCTCTAATCTGGTTATATAATTATTAAATTGCAACTCCGGAATACAAACAACCTTTTCTTCTCTTTTTTTTTTTGGGGGGGGGGGGGGTCCAACTTCCAATTGGGTGGGAGTGGTAGCATGGGGTCTTCTTGGGTGGTCACGTAGTCTTAAAAGGCGTGAAGTGCATTGAAGCGCATAGGGTCCCAAAGCGCAAGGCGAAGGCGCATGTGAGGGGCTTTTCTATGCAAAAGGTTTTAGAAGTCTTTCACATTTCACAAAGCATGTTTTGCAAAAACAAGTAAGATAAATGCATTAAAAACTGATTAGACGTCAATATAACTACTAACACTGCAATAACCTTAAGATATGTCATCCAATCGTCATAGCCCCCCCAATGCACCCCCTTACTGTACAAGCATAGCTCACCTTTTAACTCCCAAGGAAAGAAAAGAAGAAAAAAGTAAAGAGAAGGCTAAGAAAAAGAAGTAAAAGGGGGAATATCTAGCCTTGCATCCTGGAGGCGCACCTCATCTCCACCGAGGCGCTAACCTGGTAGCCTCATTTCGAGGTGCGCCTAGACGTGCCTCAGGTTGGCTTTTTTAAAACTAAGGATGGTCAGGTACTGGTGTAACCATCGTGGTGGCAGCACGGTCGGATGCGATTGTTGTAAAGTCTTAGGGTTATGCCGGTGTTGTGGGTTTTCTTTGTGAGAAATCTCTGGGTATTGAATTGGTGTACCCTACTATTTTTATTCATGTGTGGTTGAAGTTGAGCACATGATGAGTTTCCTGCTTGCTGGGAATTTTTGTTGGTACTAGTTTTTGTATGTATTTCCTCGTCTCCATGTCGTATGCTGCTTTAAATTTTTAGCTTTGACTCATGAACAAGGAGTTTGCTTGGATGGAGGAAGGGCCTTCTGAAATTGAGTCTCTGATTACTGAAGACCGAAATTCTAATGTTTGATTGATTAATCAATGATGTCTCCTTGGTTTGGTTGTTTTCGAAAAAAAGATGTCATGTTGTTAATAAGAATAATTTTCTTGTTGCACAGGCTTGCTTGGATGATTTTACCCATCATAACATAGATGTGGCCTGCAATCTTTTGGAAACATGTGGGCGGTTTCTATACCGCTCTCCTGAAACTAATATACGCATGGCTAACATGCTGGAAATACTAATGCGCCTGAAAAATGTGAAGAATCTGGATCCTCGTCACAGTACTCTGGTTGAAAATGCTTATTATCTGTGCAAACCTCCAGAAAGGCCTGCGAGAGTCTCCAAAGTTCGCCCCCCATTACATCAGGTTTGATATATTTTTTTGGGTCTTATTTTGTTTTGGTTCATGTTGAACGACCTCTGTACTGAAGCTGTTCTTTGTGCTAACTGCAGTATATCAGAAAATTGCTTTTCTCAGATCTTGACAAGTCAGCGATTGAGCATGTGCTTAGACAACTTCGTAAATTGCCATGGAGTGAATGTGAGCCGTATTTGTTGAAATGCTTTTTGAAAGTTCATCGAGGAAAATATGGGCAAATTCACTTGATTGCATCACTGACAGCTGGCCTCAGTCGCTACCATGATGATTTTGCTGTTGCTGTAGTTGATGAGGTGAATTTGTTGAACTATGACTTTGGGCTTATGCATCTTCTTTATGAATTTCAAGAATGATCCTGCAATTCAGTCTTCCTTTTCCTTCTCCTGTTTATTATGTTACATCAGACTTGCTTGTACAAGGAGTTACTTGCTCCTTTTGTTCCTTCTCTTCATAATCTTCTTCTGCTGATTCTTTATTTGGGACCCCCCCCCCCCCCGCGGTTGTTATGGAGGAAATACAAACTTAAAAGTGATTAAATATTCTTGCGGCAAATTCCCTCTTCTATAATCGAGTCTTATGTCATCAAGGATTATTCTGTTACACAAATTCGCTATTCTATACATGAAAAAAGGTTTTTTTTTTTTTTTTGAATTTTTTAAATGTCTTTTAGTGCAAGGGATTTATCATGTCTTTGTTGGTTGGCTTTCTCCCACAATGATCACAAATCCTAAGCATGTGGCTCTTATCCTGGTCTGCTGCTCCTCTTATCCTCATCATGTCCTGCTTGGATTCAGGTCTTGGAGGAAATTAGGCTTGGTCTGGAGTTGAATGACTATGGAATGCAACAAAGACGTCTTGCACATATGCGTTTCCTGGGGGAGCTATACAACTATGAGCACGTGGACTCATCTGTGATTTTTGAGACACTCTATTTGATTCTTGTTTTTGGCCATGCCACTGCTGAGGTATTTATCTTCTTTGCATGCGCACAAATGCCATGTATTCCTTATCTGGTTCTCTCAATCTCCTGGCAGAATGTGTAGAAGCAGAAAGAAAAACGAGCAGGGGGGGGGGCTGCTGGCTTATAGTTTTGTGGTTCTGTTCAAGGTGCTTGTTTTATATTTGTGTAGAGAGCATGTGCTTTGGTTCATGTCATGATCCGCCATTTATGAATTGGAGGCTATGTTGCTATGGCTTGTTAAAATGTCTGACATGGGTACGTTTATGCGTGATAGCTCCATGGTGACCTGATATAATGTTTGATTACTCTTTTTTTAAAAAAAATTTTTTTTTTAAGTTTCTGAGCTTGCTACTTGTCTAGGTGTCAGACTCTTGCATATTTTGAAAATGTTTGCATGTCGGTTGAAAATGATTTTGTCGAGTGTCCATGCCCATGTTGAGTATTTGAGGAAAAATGAGGAGGTGACGGAACATCCGCCGAGGCACTGATTAGAACAGCGAGAACAATACTAGTATGGAATATGGATGCAGTGCTGGTAGGGAAGGTCATAAGTTGAAATTTGACAATCACGTGCCACATTCACGGTGCAAACTTGACCCCGTTCACCATGTTTGGCAGGAGTCCTGAACCCTTCTGTTTATGTTTCTGAAACATCCTGCCGAAGATATGTTTCAAGTGTGCCTCTTCCTTTTCATGTTTATTAGAAGTCAACAAGTTTAATGAAAATTTGGTGCCATTAAGGGAGAAAAATATTTTGGGACCAGTTGGATGCTTTGTAATCATTGCTGCCTTTCCTACACTCACAAAATTGGTAGGCTTTATCAAGTATAATGGTCTAGGTGGACATATTCTAGGCTCTTTCTTGTTCAATTCCTTAGCATGTCCTTTCTATGTTTGTGTATGACCATTGTCTCCCCTAATTAAAATTTTTTCCCTTCATATTAGCAAGATGTTCTGGATCCTCCAGAAGATTGTTTCCGCATCAGGATGGTGATTACACTTCTTGAGACCTGTGGCCATTACTTTGATCGGGGTTCCTCCAAAAGGAAACTTGATCGTTTTCTGATACATTTCCAGAGATACATTCTAAGCAAGGGTGCTCTTCCACTTGATATTGAGTTTGACTTACAGGTGTGTCATACTCTCGCCTCTCTCCTTTAGTATCTTTGTATGGGTTCAGCAAAATTTGCTGCAGTCCACTGAAAAACGAAATTGTTCCTTTGGCTCTCAACATGGATTCACTCTTAATTGATAGGGACCTCTAGCATTTAGGGTGGGCCTCCTTCACGCCCTCCCTCCCCCCTGGCTTTCCCTAAATACGAGACCAAAAAAAAAACCTTTTTCTTATCCTTTCCCTTCATGGAATTACCGCCTGAGTGAAGGGGAGAAGTGGGCTTGCTGTCTATATCTTAGCACTTTCTTGCTTATACCTAAGGATTTTATCTTTCACAGGATCTGTTTGCTGATCTGCGACCCAATATGTCGCGGTATGCTTCTATTGAAGAAGCCACTGCAGCTCTGGCAGAGTTAGAGGAGCAGGAGGGCAAGACAAGTAATGAAAAGCAATCGGAGACTGAGAAACGCTCGAACAGTATTTCTAGAAACAACATGACAAATGGTCAACGCCTTGCAAATGGTGTTGATCAAAATGGCGCTGCACACGAGGATGTAACAGGGGACAGTGATTCGGACTCAGGCAGTGGCTCAATCATTCCTGAGGGTCAGGACGATGATGATGACCTGGATGATGGGAATCATGATGCAGGGAGCGAGGGGGAGGAGGAGGATGATGATGATGGGGTGGGACCCGGCTCTGATGAAGATGGTGAAATCCATGTCAGACAGAAGGCACCCGATCTGGATCCCAAGGAAGAAGCCGAGTTTGATCGGGAGCTCAAGGCTCTTATGCAGGAGAGCCTGGACTCCCGCAAGCTAGAGCTGAGGTCTCGACCAACACTTGACATGATGATTCCAATGAGTGTCTTTGAGGGCTCCTCAAAGGACCATCATGGAAGAGGGTTTGAGGGGGAGAGCGGTGACGACACACTGGATGATGAGGATGGAGGAAACCGTGAGGTCCGTGTGAAGGTTCTTGTAAAACGTGGTCATAAGCAACAGACCAAACAAATGTACATTCCTCAAGATTGTGCTCTTGTGCGGAGCACAAAGCAGAAGGAAGCTGCTGAGCTTGAGGAGAAACAGGACATAAAGAGGTTAGTCTTGGAGTACAACGATAGAGAAGAAGAGGAGCTTAATGGGTCCGGTAACCAAATCATGGGATGGACACAAAGTGGGGTCAGCAGGATTCCGAGCCGTGGTAGCTTTTGGGATGGAAGTGGCGGGAGAAGTTCTGGCTCACGTCATCGCTACCATCATTATTCAGGTGGTGGATCTTATTATAGCAAAAGGAAATGAAGGAAAAAAGGGGCGCAAAAAGCATGGGTTTGAAAGTGGAACTTGGTGATCTGATCATCTAGTGTCTGCAATGCTGCCTTGAGCATTCTTCCACTTATGTCAATATGTGCTTTTATACCAAGCCATAGGGATCAGCATGGTTCCTGTTGGCTGGCAAAAACTTGCACTTGTGAACAAGTTAACGGCATTTTTTGTGAGCTCACACAGGGACGGATGAATACGACATTCAACTTCCAGATGTTTTGCCTGTAGATACTATTTGGTGTTCAGAGGCGTATTGGTGCAGTGATACCATTACCAGTATTATTTTGGAGACGAAGGCGCATGTAACTGAAGGTACTATACTCTCTTTGTGATTAGGAGATTCAAGGAGGAGCTTTTGCATCAGTATTGAAGTGGCTACCCTGATTTGACTCGCAGTCATGCAATTTGAGGATTGGAATAATGTAAATTTGTTGATTCAAGTTTTAACTGCCTATGTAAATAGGGGGCGTTGGGTGTATGTAGTGTCCCTTCTTGGGAAATATGTAATAGCTTGGCTTCTAAGTGCATGATTTTCCTATGGTGCTAATGTGAAGTCACTAGTCATCAGTGTGTGGAACAACTGTTATGGTCTTGTTTTGAAGAAAAGGTTTGCTTTTATTGCAACTTACACGTTTACTACATGGAATTTATCGATTGGCCTGTTCTTTTCATGGGTAAATTAGGGTGAGTAAAAGGGTCAAGCGGATTGAAGTAGTTTGAAGTGGGTTGAAGTAGGTTGAAGTGGCTTGAATTTTTTTTAAGTGATAAATTGAACGTGGTTAAAATAGTGAAAGTGGGTTGAAGTGGATTGATGTGGGTTGAGATTGGTATTTTGGAATTGGACCACGGAAAGAACAATCCTCTTTTTTGGTTGCTTGTTTGAAGTACACAAGGTTAATAACTTTGTGCATGCTGGCCCAGAGGAATATTGACTTTGGGGAAAATCGATGAGCTTGTGAATTGTGTTCAATGAATTAATTTGTGAATTATTTAAGAAAGTTGCTGCTTGAGTAGGTGGCAGAGTTAATTATACTAGAAAATGGATACTTGTATCATATAATATCTTCAAAATTGATCGCTAAGGATACAGTCTGGAAAGGTACAAGTTCCAATGAATTAGATAGACAGTTAATATTTACAAAATAAGTGCTCATTTCATGCCATATTCTTTAAAATGATTGAAGAAACAAAGTGAAGATTGTTATCCAAAGACATTTTATCAATCATCTTTCTACGTAAATTTTTTTTACAAGATATTACTTTAAAAACTTAAGAGGATCATTGCACTATAGTCCATGGATCGTTGAGCTGATGGTCTATAGATAAATATCTTTACTTGATGAAGTAATTGCAGAGCATTTGTGGCCCATTCTTTGCATTTCATAGGAAAAAAATTGTGACCTTTGAACTATATACTAATATGGCTCATACCAATGCAGTTATACAGGTTGGTTCAAGTGTTTTGAAACTTATTCTCTTTAAGCAAGATTTTAGATTCGAGTGTTGCGAATTGATAAAATCTATGATGGCACAACTCTATATCTTATTGGGCCAACAGTAATTCGACTCCAGTGACATAGAGGATCAAATACCAAAAAAAAAAATTTAAAAAAACTACTTTATTTGTTTTGCATATTTTTGAATGTCTCCAAAATGAATTCAAAAAACTTTTCCAACTATAAAATACTAAGTGCAAACTTGAATATTTTTATGGTCAATATTTGATAATACACACACAAGAAAAAAAGAATGGATATATTCTAATATCATATAAAAACATACTTTGGATACAGAGTATCATTAAAAATATGCGACTAATGACAATTGATATATATAGTTGAAGAAACTGAGAATGCCAACAAAATCCAAGTCTAATGCGTGACAATTTCAGTTGTCATTTTTACACAGTGAGTAAACACTCTGCATTGTAATTGTCTTAATAATGAATAAAGTTTACTTGCCGATCCTTTTGACCTAATTACCTTGCTACATTTCTCCTTAATTGCCCTTATTTTTAAGGTGTTGTTTGCTCTTATTTTACCAACTTTTTTTCACATTTGAGTTTGTTGTGCGTTGGTCAGTTATTTTATTGTTTTTTGTGTTGAATTTTAATGATACTTGGGTTATGTATTGATCATTTTCACAATTTTTTACTTGTATATAGACCTGATTAACAAGTCGGACCCCGCTTGACCCCTCCCTACCTAGCCCTCAAAAATGAGGGTCAGGGTTAGTTTTGTTTGTCTTCGACCAGCCTCAACCTTCAAATTGAGGGTACTTGACTATGATGAGGGTCGGACTTTGATAGAGATTTTGACTCTTTGACCCCATCCACTAACCCTTACTTATTCAAAAAAAAAAAATTTAAAATCAAAATAGGATATTTTGAGTTTCATTTGTTCTAAACCTTTTCACTTTCTACTTTCTCATCTCCTCTTAGCCTTTCCCCTATTTGTCTCTCCAAATTTCATTGGCTCGCAACCTCAACAAAACGTTTTAATTACTAAATTACGCATTAGAGTGTATGTAATTGCGAGACACTTTATTTGAACATTATATTATTGTTTGGCATTTTGTTTTGCAGGATGTTAAAATACTGACCGTTATAATATAAAAGAAACTTAGTGAAAAATTTCATTTCCTATATAGATAATGTTTGGAGGTCGGGCCTGATCCGCTGACACCAGGACACCCACAGGGGCCATGGGTCAAGGGTATGTCGACCCGCATGAGAGTTAGGAAGGATTAGGGTTGGGCAAATCCTGATTGCCGATCCCATGATTCGACCCTTAACCTGATCTGATCATCAATTTGATCAGGTTTACTTGTGTATAATTTGTCACAAATCAATCAATGATTTTTTTAAAGACAATGGCAGTGAGTATCTGGAGCCCTAGAACCTAGAAGGTGGCAATACAACAGAAAAAAATAAATCCGAAGAAATAATGAAAGAAAATAAATAAGAAAACAAATACTTAATAATAAATAAATAAAGATAAAAATAAGAGGAAGAGAGAGAGTGGTAGAGTCCTAAAATACGACAGGGAACGGAAGAAAACAAGAGGAGGAGAGGTCATATTTATGATAATTGTGATTCGCACGTCCGCAGGATCTGAAATCAATCAAGTCTCAGCGCCATTGCTGATCCAAAATCCAATCACTCAGGTATTAGATTCATCCTTTATCTTTTCCGATCAGCGAATTTCTGACCTTTTTTGTTTTCTCATCAATTAAGGTTCCCAATTGAGTTTGAAAATTTGGGCTTGACATTTACTAGGTTTCTGGCAAATCTCCCATTCGCTTTCGGATTTCTTAAGTAGGGTTTCGCCCTCAATTTGTGGAGCATATAGTAGTCAACAGCGTGTATCATCACAAATCCTTCATTAATTCAACTTGCTCCACCTTTGTCTTTCCGTGGCTTTACCCCTGATTTGAACTGATTAGTGTTTAACATTTGTGTTTTATAATTTGGGATTCTGATCATATTTGTGTTCAGTGGTTGCCTCTTGTAATTTTTCCATATTCATCTAAGCTTAAGTGGAATTGTAGCGATTTCAGCGATTTTTGGGGGCTCTCCTATGTGGTGTCAAAGTAAATTTCTTGATGTGAGAGTTCTGCTACAGTGATTAAGGCTGATTCATCGTTTTGATGCTAACGTTGATTTTGAGCATGATGAATTGATGATATAGCCATATTCTGATTGTGAATTTGGCCCTTCTGCTACAATTGGATGCTCCATTTAGCTTGTAATTCTATGAAAAAGTTGTGAAGGGGGTGCGCGTAATCCAAAGTGAAGTCAGAGTCCTCCTTAGGGATTGGGTTTCATCCCTTGGGGGGGGTGGTTATGCAACCTTACACCTGCGGCAGAATTGTGTTGATGCTCTTTCTTTTGGACCCCAGACTTAAATAGATTGACTATCCACTACTTCACTGCAATAACCGTAGAATAGTTTAGATGACACATATTGCTTTAGTCCACTACAAGCTAATGTCAGAAAAATTGCCCAACATGGGTCTTTTCAGCTGTTGTTAATGTGGGCACTGAAGAGTGTGCTAATCTATTTGAAATATATTAAGTGATTGCTCTGTGTTTTTGCGGTGTTGCTATGGAAGATCAAGTGAAACAGATGCTTGAGAGCATTGCATATCTTGATTTCACGTGTTATTATCAACCTTGTGACAAATGTGGATGGCTTAATAAACCACCCCCACTCCCCCTTCAACAGCACGTCAAAAACAGAAGCAGAACATTGTTGTTTCTATCTGTTTATGTTAAAAGTTGCATTCAATACTTAACAACGATCTCAATTGTACATGCAACAGTGAGGATGAAGAAATCTGCACATGCAATATTTACAATTGTGCTCATCATCTCTCAACTATGCTCTGCGCTGACACTGGAGTCCACCGGCCCTGCATTTATGTGGTCTCCTCATATTGAGATGTATGAATCATCCTTTATTGGTATCTCTCATTTTAGTAAAGTTGTGATGCATGTCAAATCACAAGATCCTTGTTAAGTACTGCTGTCCTTTTGGTCAAGTACTACGTTGAGCATGCTATAATTGGAGGAATTTTCTGGTGGCATTTTATCTACTTTTAAGGCTTTACATGACTGATGATATTCTTCTGTGTCCCTTTTAACAACTTATGTGTAAAAATTATGTGCAAACACTTCTACATGAGGACTATGATAAATACGGCGGAGTTGCGAATATGAGAGATTTGCAAGTTTTTTCAGAATTCAGTCTGAGTTCTTTCCCACAATTTGCGATTATGATGATATGGTAACTGTGTGGATAAGTGTTGTCATCTTTTAAATAGCCGGATGCATTTCTGAAGAATTGTATTTGCTACAGAAACGTTTTTTGATGTCCAATAGTACATGAGAACTTGGGTCTTTTATTCTTTGGCTAGTGCTTTGTTTTGGTTAGGTGGGGATAATCAAGTTGAGAGGCATCTTATTTTTATCAGTTGGAAGGCATTCTATTGCAGGCAGTTGTTGATAATATGTTTATAATTCGTTTTCCATTAGGGTTTGTAGATCATCATGCCAGCCATGGTTTGATTGATGGGAATATGATTGTGGAAAGCAAATCATTTCCATATTTATGTTTATTGTCATTTTGTTCTATAACTTCTCTCCTTAACCCATGCTGTTGTAGTGATTCCTATTACTTCAGTTCACTTTTTTTTTTTTTTTAAAACAGTTGTTCCACTTGTTACTGCAATAATGTAGCCTCATTTTTGTGCTATTCTAATTTATTAAAACAGGGAACTAGAAGAACCTGTAAATTATCAAACACTCTCCTCAAAAGATTTGGGAAAGTCTGTCATGGCCAAAGGGGGCTGGTCAAACATATTGGTAGGGCATTTCTTTGCTACATTACCTTCAAGTCTTTTGCTTTGTTTTTCTTCCATAAGAATGCTGCAATAATTTTACTTCTACAATCATTTGGTTTCTTGTGATCTTTTGTTTTCTTAGTGTGACGGCAAAATACCTCGTCAACCAGTAGATGTTGCAATTGTTTTTGTTGGGAAAAAGGTATGTGGTTCATTGTACACTACATTAATCCTTATTCATCATGCTAAAAGTTGCTCCCCAGGCTGTAGCTTCTTCTGTATGTGGACTACAATCCTTGACCTGATGATTATGAAGTGCTTTCCTAATCATCTATATGGACAAGGCTATGCAAGCTGATCAAATACCCCAAGAACAACTATGGTTAAAGGAATTAACTTGTGTTACTCGGACTTTTATTTTCATCTCAAGTACCCATGTTTGACACTTGAACTCTAACATGGACGGTGCTGTGATCCGATAGAAAAGTAATCTGATTAACCTTAGGTAATGTGAGGCAAATAGTGTACCTTGAATGCCTGATTCACATTTTGCAGTTATATCTAATTGCTTCAAACTTTGGAGGATGTTCCATTGGTGTGGGTTAAATGGTAAAAGGGACTTGCTCATGTATCTAATATGTAAGTTGAACAAATTGCTGAGATGGGAAAACGAGAAAGATCCTGGTTACGGTTTTCTAGATTCTAGACAAGGTGAGAAATTCCTTATGGCAATTATCAGCTTTAGAAGCTAGAAAAGCAGAGTGTCATTCTAGAATAATAGATCACCAGATCTGAATATGAACCATAGCTCTGAATTGCCATTGGCCTCTTTTTAACAGGTGGTAACGTTGAGGCTTCTAATGCTGCTTACCCCCCTCAAAAAAAACAGCCCAGCACCAACACCTGCTTAGGCAAGACTCTAGAGTATAGGTATGGATATGGACATGGACCTTTGGACAGATGGATTATGTTCATGGTGTAGATTTGTATAGGTGGAGCATGACTTTCAATGTGAATTCCATATGGCTGTTTATAAATGGAATCCCTCTTCCCCTTCCCTCTCCTCTTCTCTCTTACCAAGAGAACTTTGGGGGCCCTTTGTTTTACACTGAGCGCATGAAAGCTTACCCCTCGTGGTTCAAATTGAGAAAATGACATTTTATCTACGAAGGCTTTTTGTCTTCTTCTATCCTGATAATCTGAACTCCAGTTCGGGAGCTGTGAAGCTTGTCTTTGAGGAGATATTTTGACTTCATACTCTTATGAAAAATCCTTGTAGAGGTGGCATGGCCAAGTGGGTTTGGATTATGCATTCATTGGAAATGATGTCTTGCTTTTTGAACTTGGACCAAAGTGCAGGCTGTTCCTGCATGCTCTGCATGGACCCATGCTGGGGAATATGTGGAATTGTGAAGGCTAACAAGCTTGGGCCTTGGTTTAGTCTGTGTGCGGCCACCGGGTCCCTCAACGAGGGGCCTGCAGTGCTGCTACATCGTTAGCCGAGTAATGGGTTTTTTTTCCGCGTGCGCGCGTGTGTTTTTTTTTCCCCGGGGGGGGGGGAATTACAAAGAATAATAATGTAGCCAATTTGGGTTCTGATGAAAGCAACAGAGATGGTTTTCTTTGTGTTTCTCCTATGAAGTTTCATTATCAAAACCCAGTGTAGAAGAGATGAATTGTGCTTTTTGAGCTGTTTCTTCCTGTATAAAATTATTGTTGATACTTAGAGATAGGATTATAAAGTGGGCTATTGATGATATCTGGTGATCTTAAAGAGATGGGCTGCCTTCATGGCAGACTGATCCAAGCAATTCATTTAAAAAGAACTTAACTTTTCTATATCCTGTTTGAGTATGGTTGATTCTGCCCGTCAATTTGCAGTTGCATTCACTGGATATATCTGGAAGAAGTGTTGCAGACACTGGACTAGTGGATTTGCTCAAGGTTGTGCTGACTGCATTTTTCTTAAAACAGCTGTTGCCTTTGCATTGGAATTTCCTGATTGTTGTGTGGAATTCTGTTTCTTACTGTAAGGTCTCTTTAACAGGACTCCTTCACAAAATCCAATTTCTCAATGGCATATCCATATGTATCGACAGAGGGAAAAGAGGGCACATTGGAAAATTCTTTGGTTCAAGAGTTTGAGGAATCATGTGAGAATAAGCTGGGAGTCAACAATGTTATTGTCACCGAATCTTGCTCGATAGAGGGCAAAGGATACAGCAGACTCACTGACCTGCACTCAGTGCAGGTATTTCAAGCATTAGGATTTACTTCTATTTTATGTGGACTTGATTGAGAATCCTTAATCTCAACTTGATTAATGATTTGATTGAGAATCCTTAATCTTAACTGGATTAATGATTAGGAGTATGTGGCTTCCAAAAGGGACAAAGATACCACGGGTGAACCAGATCTGCTAGTGTTCTGCCATGGTAGCTTCAATTCTTTAGATGAGCTTGACCAGGCACATTCTGAAGGTATATTATGGATTCATATGCTGCTGTTGATCGTTTTTTAGTTTTCGTGACCAGTCGAAATTTCTTCCTTCAATGCCTGAGGACAGATAGGTGTGTCGACAATGCAGGTGATGTGTTTCATGAGTTGATCAGTTCATTGGAGAACTCTGGAGCAAAATATGCAGTCCTTTATGTTTCAGATCCATATAATCCTATCCAGTACCCTAGCCACCAAATAGGAAGGTTTCTTGCAGAGGCTCCAGGCAAAAATGTTTCAGGAAATTATACACTGTGTGATGAGGTTTGCCAGGTCAAAAGGACTCTCCTTGAGGGAATTTTAGTTGTAAGTATCTTCTTTCACCTCCTTAATGAAGCGACGACTGTGTGGTCTGCATCGTTTCGTTCTGTGCTTCTTTCTTTGCATTTGTTTCTAAAGTTGTTTCTTCTGTATACACCTGATTCTAGACAATTCCTCCATACTCAAGCTCTTGATTTGAACCACAAATTATGGTGGACTCAAATGCTTAGCAATGTTCACCACACTGCGATGCATGTGATTGGCCAAGATTATTACCCTTGTCCGTGTGACATAAGGATAACCTTTCTGAGTTCATGATACTTGTGCCTGTTGTCCGAATGAGACCATGAATCCATAGCTCCACTTTGAGCTTGTGTGTGTCCCCTTGCCCCTTGCATCTTGTTATCCTCTGTTCGGGTTGAGAATGGGGAATATATCCTGATGCCTAACCATCATGTTCTTGAAATTTCAGCTTCTGATACTCTGCTATTTTTTGCACTTTTTGATATAACAGATTTTGGGGTCATATGTTGACTTGCATTTCACGCTTACATTTCTTCTTTTTCTAATGATTTCTTTATCCCCAACAAATTGTCAGGCCATAGTCCTGCTTATAATATTAATCTCCGGGCTCTGCTGTATGATGGGCATTGACACTCCTACAAGGTTTGAGACACCCCAGGAATCTTAGTACGCTGCTACTCCCTGAACGATCGATCCATTTTGTAGCATAGCCACCAGTCCACCATTGTAGGGGATGATCTCCAGGGATGCATTGCAAGCTTCTGTCGTGCAAAAGAGGAGTATCTTTGTGCTTTGTTGAAACCCTACTTTGATATCACCCATTGTATTGTGTATTTGGCAGGGGGAGAGAGATAACCCTTGTAAAATTTTTCCATCTGCTTTTTGCCATTTCCTTAAATCTCTTGCGAGATGGTGTTGTATTTGCTTCAATTGGTTACTAAACGTGAAACTTGTCAAAAACTTGTCAAATAAACCATAGCAAGTTTGATGTGTTTGATATCAACAAAATAAGTTTGGTTTGCTATGATGAAACTATGACCCCTTTCTGATATGCGACAATGTTCTCATGCGACTTCTGCGCCTGCTGCACGAATCTGGACAGCAATGTTGTCTGCTGTTATCTGCTCAAGGAGGAGCAAGGACCAGGAATGGTATGGTTTTTGAAGCTAAAGGCTTGTAGTTTGATGTATTTTGATTGTATCAGCACTTTGAATGCATGCCCTATCTATGTCTTGTAACTCTTTTGATGTACCAATATCATTGTATCTAGTTCAGATTGTTGTATTCACTGATAAATTATTATAACCATTGGCTGTGGTTTTCTGATTTTTGAACGGACAATATATCTGGCTTTTTCTTTACTAATAACACTAACATAAAGAACCAATGGCCCTGTTTGATAAATAATTGTTAACTGTTAGTTATTTGTATTAACTGTTACCTGTTAGCTGTTTGAATTAGCTGTTTACAGAAAAACTGTTTGGTAAGATTAGTTATTTTTGATAAAGTTGTGAGATAAAAAGGTAATTCTACAAAAAGCTCTTTCAAAAAGCTAATAGCTTTTTGGACCGAAAAAGCTATTTCAAAAAATCATTTTATCAAACATCCAAATTAGCTTTTTGATTAGGTGAAACAGTTAATTTTGATCCAAAAGCTATTTTTAGCCAAAAAGTTATCCAAAAAATTATTTACCAAACATGCCCAATGTCTACATAATATAGATGGGTACTCAAAATATTCAGTAAAAAAAGTTATTATTTAATATTATGTTTTCCACCTTTTCTCATAATTATATAAGCAGTGACAATCCTCATATTTTTGGGGTCCAAAACTAAGTGTATGTGAGTATAATTTTTGTTGGAAAAAATGTCACCTGTAATCCTTCGTAGAAGTTAATCACAACAATTTTTAATTTTTTTTCCGCAAAAGAATATCAAAAATGATAATCACTTTTTTTCCTTGAGATAAAAGATGATCCTAGGATTAATTGTCAATTGTCAATTTGTCGTAGACCAAAAATCTATTATATAATATAAAAGACATGTTGAGTTGATCTGCGTGAGAGTGATTTTAGGAGGTTTACTTATTTACAATCTTTGATCAAATATTCTGGCAAATCTCAGCCATTAATCAAAATTTAATTGTTTTTTAAAAAATCAAAAGTATTGACTAATGTACTGGATATATTAGGTCCCAGGTTCGATTCCCCCCTTCCCCATTGTATTGCGCTTTGTGGCTCCTATGGACCAAAAAAAATATTCATTAGTATCTTTCTTGATTCTCTCTCTCTCACGTTAACACCTTAAGACCCACTTCTCATAAAATTCATCATCATTTTTTCCCTCCATCCGAACATAAATTTGGGACTTATTTATGAAAGGTAAATGGTAGGATCTATATCATCACTCAGTCAAGTGTAAAATCAGATAACAGAAGTTTTATAAATTTACTTTTAAAATGAGGACTACTTTTATTTTTAGGCTTATTATTTTTTGTTATTCATAAATTGATTAGTATGTTGTTAAAAATATTTTAATAAAAGACACAAATTTATAGAATAAGAATTTGTGTTACACATAAAATCCAAATAAACAATATTTCTAATTCTTGCATAAA
>JAKOGI010001716.1:0-112500 GCA_029747015.1 Carnegiea gigantea | reverse complement strand
AAATTCTTATTATTTCTTTATATTAACTTATTGACGTCGACCCAACAATTATTTGGCGATACTTTTAAAACACCATTTACTTATTCAGAAATTTAATCCCGAGGCAATGCACGGGTCTTAGCTAGTATTTATAAAAAAGAAGTAGACAGAAGTTATTGGAAAATTAAGTTTTTTCTTTTTTTTCCTTTTTTTTGTGGGTTCATGAGCTTAAGTTCAACGTAAGCTCTCTTGCGTAAACAGGCAGTGTAGCAGCTTAGTAATTCTATGGTACATATTCACGTACCTAATTATATGCATATGCCTATATAAGAGAATATATACTGTGTTTTAAAAATTTTTAAATACAAATATGTGTATTCTAATATAGTACACACATTCTTATATACGTATGGATATGTACGATGAAATTTTTGGTAGCCGCTCTTTCGAAATCATTAATCCCGATTGACGATTCAACTTCGTCTTTACGCTTGTGCCCATTGATTGAATTGTTGATTAGCTTCATTTCTAGATCATTCCTGCTTTCAAGTTGAGAAATTTCCGCCATTTTTCTGGTTAGTCTGCCCAATTTCTACTACTTTGATTTTATTAGCATTCTCCAGATTGTACTGGTTTCTCTGTGTTCAATTTTGGCGGATTAAGGATGTGCCTTCGCCAAATCGACGTCAGATTTTGCTTCTTTTAGGCCAGTTTATGCGCAATGCAGCTAAAACGATACTTCATTTTCGTAGTCTGATTGGAATCTGGAAGTTACGAATTAGGACTGTGAAACAGCACAGTTGAAAAGTTAAACCCTAGAAGGAGAATCATGGCGGTTGACTCTGTGACGAGTCGCAAGCTCTCCAAAATGCCCACAACTTCATTGATCGGATCTAGCAACAAGAACCTAGCAGTCACCTTTGCTTGTGCCCTTGTTGTTTTTGATTCGATTCTTGTCTTCCTCATCATCGCCCGTGTCCCATGTAAGTTCTAATTGCTAGTTACCTTACCTTGCCATTTTGCAGCTTGGCTTTTGTAGAAGACTTGATTTTTGTGTTTTGTTTGGTTGTCAGACACGAAAATAGATTGGGATGCCTACATGGCACAGGTGTGTATGTTTGAAAGCATTGATGTTAGCATTGTTGTTCAACTAATTTATGCAGTCTTTCTTCTGGGTAGTTATTGTCTTGCTAACCTGTGTAATGAACAATAGGTAACTGGGTTCCTTGAAGGGGAGAGAGACTACAGTAACTTAAAGGGGGATACTGGGCCTCTGGTTTATCCAGCTGGTTTTCTGTATGTATACTCGGCTATTCAGTATGTCACTGGAGGGGAAGTCCATCCTGCTCAGGTATTTGTCCTCTGTCTCATACATAATTTTCTGTTAATGTTCGTATGGAAACTGGAAAGTTCAGATTGTAGAGGAAGGTTTAGACAAAGGTTTTCTTTCATGGTTTGGGCTCGTATAGTCGCGAGTTGCGGTTTTTGCTTAGTTGGATTGTGTTTGAAGACGTTGCTATATCTGTTTCCTGTTCCCTGATCATCATACTCCTGTTCTGTATCATCATAGTCCTTTGTGAAGGAGAAAAGAAAAGATAATTGATAACTATTTGGAATTGTCTGACATATAGCTTCATTGTATGTAAGAATGCAAAGCTCATAATTCTGAAGTTGACGATGTTTTACTGTGTCTGTGTGGTACTTATTTGAGCTGCGAAAGAGGATTGTTTATACTATTGTAGCCAACTTTGAGTCCTTTCATACTGCAGTGAAAGTTGAAATACTTACTATTTTTCGCCAGTGGTCGCCCTCCTGTTCTCCCCCCCCCCCCAAAAAACACACACACCCCAAAAAAGGTAAAAAAAACCCAAAAAAAGAATAAAATCACTGAATTGAAAGTTTTCCTCTGTTTTGTCAATGTGGATTCTTGCCGTAATCATCTGCTCACATCAGCTCATTTTTATGCTTTGCAGGTTTTGTTTGGTGCACTATACATTGTTAACCTTGCAATTGTATTATTCATCTATCTGAAGGCAAATGTGGTATGAAGCCCCGCTCTATATGCCTCTGAAGTCATTATATACCTTCACATCACATGTTGTCAGGCTGTCACTATAAAGAGTGTGGTTTATAAGACATGTTTTGGTCTGCTTTCTCTTTGCAGCTTCCATGGTGGGCTCTTAGCTTGCTTTGTCTGTCAAAGAGGGTGCATTCCATATTTGTGCTTCGTTTGTTTAATGACTGTGTTGCTATGACACTTCTCCATGCTGCACTTGCGACAGTTCTTTGTCAGAGATGGTATCTGGGTTTGATAATATTCAGGTATTGTTTTGGAATTTGAAAATTTTTATGTTGGCCATTTGCATGTGAAGTGTTTGTTTATTATATTCTGTGTGTTTATGCAGCTTGGCTGTCTCAATAAAAATGAATGTGCTCCTCTATGCCCCACCCCTGCTACTACTCATGTTGAAGGTAGACCTGTTTCTTATGTTGTAAAATTCTATTCCTGATTATGGTATAAGTACTTAAAAAACTGTTTTCTGCTCCAGGCAATGGATATTAGTGGAACAATAGTGGCTCTTGGAGGAGCTGCCATAGTTCAGGTGCATGTCCTATCCTAGTAACTGCTTCTTCTGGATGCATGAGTATTCATTGGCCATCCAGATTTTTGTAGAAAATCTCACAGCATGCCTTCAGAGAGGGGGGGGGGTGTTGGTGAGACATTGCTTTTGGATTGCTTCCTTTTGACTGTTGGATTGATGTCCTTTTGTTCACACTAATAATGATTGTTCATTGCGTGCCTGATTTTGTTATGGTAATAGATGCCACATTTAAACTGTTCTACTGCCTGGAAATGACATTTCACTGAGGAAACCAGCTGTGCAAGGGATTTCCAGACCACTGCAGCCTAGTTCTAAAAGCATTGTGTATTTGTGTGATATGTCCTGATTTGGCCCCGTTACAATCTTTCATTAGAGCCATCATTTTCTTCACTGTGGCATGTCCGCAGATTTGGCCGTGAACGTGATATTTTCATATTTGGCCGCAGCCTATTCGCAACGAAATCTTTGCCAGTAAACAGTGATTCTGCATTCACCTTAGTTTTGTATACCTTGTTTCATGTGATCCTCAGCGTGCCAAATCCTAGTGCAATAAACAGTATGTGCATACTTGCCCATTTGGCCCTGTAACAATCTTTTTTTGGAGCCATGCTGCTATGCCAGTGTTTCTTGACCCTGCCATGTCCAAGATTTGGGGGTGACTTGGCTAACTTCTGCTGATTGGCTGCCTTGGGTCTCATGGGACCAGTATCTTTGCAAATCAATGATAAGGCTGCATGCACCCTGACTTCCCATAACTTCTGTTTCGTTGTCGGCGATGACATCAACAGTAGGAAAGATAATCTCACTGTTTGCCTTGCCCCCCAACAAGATTTATAAGGAATTCCTGAATGTTGAATTTGACCAAACTATCAAGGTCTGACAAACATTTTAGCGGCTGATCTTTAGGCAGCTTTTTGAGAAAATCTACTCTATTCATTGGCTGGCATTCATTTGCTCTTATTCTATATAGTTAGGTAAGGTTCCAAGTTCTGTTGCTATTGTGACAGGGGCATTGATTTGAAATGTTCATTGATATCTCCATGGAAATTCATGAATGCTTCTGCAGATCCTTTTTGGCTTGCCTTTCTTGATATCATATCCAGTAGAATACATATCCAGAGCTTTCAATCTTGGACGTGTTTTCATCCATTTTTGGTAACTTACCTTTTTCTTTCCGTGTTGATATCCATGGTTGACTTTTTGCACAAACTATTTTCTTTAGTTGGTAAGAAACTCCTTCCAAAAAGATGTCTTATCATTTCATATGCAGTATACATGAAGGCCATAAAAAACTGAATAGGTTAATGATTTCATGTTGTGAAACTGATTATGTGAGGCTGAGTCACTTTGTAGTTAGATAAACGCAAGAAAAGTATTGTGGCGTATATGTTGAACTACTCTCATAAGAAAAAGGAACTGCCATGACTCTGCTTTGCTTTCAATTTGCATGACTAAGGCACGTCAAGGAAAAAACAAATGTTGAACGTACTTCGCTGGCATCTTTATTGATTTCCTCAAATGTGTGCTGATATTAAATCTTTGAGATTTCAAGTGGAAGTTTACCCGGAAGTGGAGCAAAGATTAGTTCTTGAAGGAATACGTTGGGAATCTACCTGAATTGCATCTTTTACCATCGTCGGTTGGAAAAGCTGTTGCCAGATTACTATTCTGTTTGTTGGATAGCAAATCAGTGACTTTTTTTGTGGTAAATTGGGTTCTTTTGGATGTTTATACTTCTCTTGACTATCACAATCATCCTTTTGCCCTCATTTCAGGTCTGTCAATTTTAAATTTGTTCCCGAGCCAGTCTTTGTGTCAAAGCCATTTGCTATTTCATTGCTTGTTATACATCTGGGACTGTTAGCAGCTTTCGCTCACAAGAAATGGTGCAAGTAAGTAGGCATAACTTCCATTGTATGGAACAATAATGTGTGTAGTTTGCTATCCTAACAATTTGCTATGAAATTCTAGATAGAATGAGCTTCCCATGTGTTTTTAAAACTTTATTTTTATCAGTTTTGATATGTAGGAATTGACAACACCAGTTCCTTTGTACTCATTGGCTATGCTTTGTAGAGAGATCTTGCCCGCAAATGCCGCTAAACTTTCCAAAATATTCAATAATGCCTCTTAACTTTTTTTCAGTTACAATTCCCACTAAATTTTTTTCAAAATTATTCAAAAGACAAGGGCACTTTTAATTTCTTTTGAAAACTTAAAGTGGTATTTTTTGTTATCTTTTGACTGAAAAAAGTTAAGTGGCATTTTTGAATATTTTTGAAAAGTTTACTGGTATTTTTGAGCAAAATTATTAACCTTTCTCTCAAAAGGGGGGGGGGGGGGAAGCATGACACCATGGAGTAGTCCGACTACGAGGTGGTTGAACAGAATGAAAAAAGTCAGAACTCTGAAGCTCTTTCAAATAATGAAGCTCCATGCAGTAACGATGTTCTTTTACTCCGGTGGAGCTTGGTAAGGAACCGGGAATATCATCAGTGTGTAAACTTATTTACCACTGGATCACAATTTCCGAATTTTGCTGTACATAAAAATAGTTCTGAACTTTTTTTGGCAACTCTGCCAGTGCGATCTTCTAGCTGTGTTGACATTCTTGCCAACCTATAATGCAGAGTCTACAGTCTCAAAGTTGATAAGACCATTGTTGAGACCAGGAACTTTCAGCAATTATCTATTCGGGAGCAAATAATAACATGGACTTTGTTGCCCTTCCATTCTGTAATGCCAGAAAATAGATATGTTGATGACTTCGGATGTCTTCTCCAATGTGAATATCACCTTCTTTTTAAGCCTTTAAGGAAAAGATAGCACAAGTATAGGGCAGTCACATTTTCTTCTTGTGGACAACGTAACAGACAGAATAGCATGTACTGAATCCAAATTGTTTATCTCCGGTCTTGCAGGCATGAGGGTGGACTTCTGAAATTGCTGCATTCTGTGTATGTTGCTACTCTAAGTTGCTTCCCTCTGAAGCAACTTTGTGCATATGGCTCAACATCAAAAACACTGACAGCAGAACGTAAGTAGTCCATCCAATTGGGCCTCTCTTGAAGTGGGCGATGCTTGCCTTTTTCTTTTGGAAACTCCTCTTAGCTCAACTGTCTTCTCCCGCCAAAACCTGGAAACTGGTGCCCTAACACCATGCCCTCTGATCATTTCAGATATTATAACTACCATGTTTGTTGGGAACTTCATCGGCATTGTTTGCGCTCGCTCACTACATTATCAGTTTTATTCCTGGTAAGTCTCATTAATGTCACGATCTGCGAATGAATATAATTTCCAATTCAATACTAATATGTGTCGAGTTGAACTGAACTCTTGGCTGCAGGTACTTCTTCAGCTTGCCCTATCTTCTCTGGAAGACGCCCTTCCCCACATTAATGAGGTATCCTGCTGGATTGACACTCCTTTTTTAGTTTGTTTAAATTTTAACTATAGCCCTCATTGAGTTATTTTCCAATCTGCTATGTCTGCCCCCCACCCCACCCGTCTGCCGGGTTTAAGGTGGGGTTCAGGGTATGGATTTGGATTTGGATTGAATATCATCAAATCTGCTTTTGCAGGTTAGCGTTGTTCGTAGTGGTGGAATGTTGTTGGAACATTTATCCTTCAAACTGCTACTCATCGGCTGTGCTTCTTTGCATCCACTTGGTGATACTCTGGGGACTGTGGATCGCTCCTCCCGAATATCCTTACGTTGATGATAAGTCCTCCGAGAAGAAGGAAACATGAAACCAATTTATGACTACCCATCGCTAATTCTTTTGGCTCCCCTCCCCCCCCAAAAAACAGAACAAAAGAACAAAAGAAAAGAATGTAAACTTTTAGCTAGATTACTTCTTAGATGTAGAATGAGAAAGAGCAGCGTTGATGTTTTGTAAATACTTCGACCGGTACGGACACCAATGATGTAACATTTTATGGCAGAGTGCCCTCGTTCTTTTGTTCTCACAGCTATTTTGTTACAGCCATATTTCTGCTGATTGCACAATTGTGTTCTTCAGCAATGGCCCATTTTTTATTCAATAAAAGTACTATTAAGCAGATACATCATGCATGAGAGTGTAGAATTTAATGGATGCAAAAGGCATGAAATTGAAATGTATTCTTATGAATTAGATCTTGACAGTACCACAAATAATGATAAAGGAACTATACCCCCCTCAAAAAAAGTTACTGAAGGAGCGTTCGAAAAAATAGTGGCGTCATTGCATGTGATAGGGTTGTCAAAAGGTAATCCGCCACAATTATCGATCCGAATCGAACACGAAATTAAATGGGTTTGGGTAAAGATTTTCAACCCATTTAATTAAATAGGTGGATACGTTTAATCTGTTTAATTAATTGGGTTATATTCAGCTTGAGAATTTTGACACGAAAAAACACCTACTTAACCCATTTACCAATTATCATATACTTTTTGGAGGGAATTGTGAAAATATGGGGTTTAATCAAGATGATATTTGTTTTGTGATTGTGGTTCTTGTGAATTGTAAACAATGGTTGCATTATGATGATATATTAAAGTCAAAAAATTGATTCACAATACTCGGTAACCATATTTTGGTTAAAATATTAAGCGCATAAACAGGTAATTAAATAACCTAAACCTAACTCGTTTATATTAAACGGGTTAATGGGTAAATTCAGGTCAATCTGTTTAAAAAATAAATGGGTACGGTTCAAGGTTTTCACTTTTCAACCATTTAATAAACAGGTTAAGTTCGGGTCAAGGATTTCTCAACCCGTTTAAATTCGACACGAATACGAATTCGACCCGACCTGACCTATTTGACAGCCCTAAGTGTGACCGAAGAAAAGGGAAAAGCAACAACCTAAAGAGAATGAAGACGATAAAATGCCTGAATTTTGATAATTAGTCTACTGCCATATTCGTCTCTCGAAAGATGTGATTGATAACGAAGTGCAGTCCTCGGTTCAACCAATTATGGACATCATCAATAATAGTGGATAATTGCCATGGGATCTAGATGTTGCTTCGTAGTGTTTGAATTACAATTTCATTGCCACATTTAATACAATTTGTTGAAACTTGCTTGAACTACTTAACTGACTCCATTTCCAGGAGCTTTAGCGTCCGCCTCAAGAATAGATGTCTCTTTGTGGTATGTTGCTCTTGCTTTGATTAGCTTGCTCATTCAATCATGTATTATGAATCTACGTGCTTGTTTGCACCTAAGATGCAGAAACAAAATCGAGACCAACATATGGATTGCAATATTCTTCTCCATTACTTGGTCTTTTTGGAAAAATAGAAATGAAAAACGGGTCCGAATTGGATAAAGATGGGCTGATACGGCTTATTAAATTGAGGTTTGGTTTCTATACGTGCACTTGGAAAAGAGAATCTCAAGTATAGTACTGTGGACATTGAAAGGTACTTAGGTGCAAGTGCTAATGCTTAGAGGCTACTCCTCGATAATTCCAGACCCCGTGAAAATAGAATCCATGCTGAGAGGTGGTGGTGTTATTGTTGTATCTAGGTGTTCAGTGATGACTTATGATTTGTCTTGTTTGTTACTTGTCTATTGGAGCCTTGATGTATTATTCGCTAGGCTTGTGCCACCTTGAGCAATCCGAACAGAGAGAGAGAGAGATGAGCTTAGTTTATTCCTAGAAGGATTTTTCTTTTTTTTTGGGTGTTTGGGGGGGGGGGGGGCCTGGGGGCCAAGAGGCCCAAGAAAGCGAAATTTTCAGGGACTAGATGATGTATGTTCCGAGGGTCTAAGCTAAAACTCAAATTAAGAGTGAAAGCTTACAAACCAAGAGAGCATACTATCAAGGAAAACCAAAGGAAAATGGCACGTAATATGTTGGTTGTGAGGTAACAAACACGTGAGGGAGGAATGGAACTTAGAATCAAGTGATTCTAAGTGAGAATCAAAAGAGAACTTGATGTATCTTCAAGGGATTATGATGTATCTACGAAGGATAGAAGGAACCCAAGCTAAACACTTCAAAAACACAACTCAAAACAATGAATTATACACGGCAGGAGGGTGGCACGGTCGTGCTCTTAGGCACGGGCAGGCCGTGCCACTTTGCTGGTTCGTGGTGCCATGTTTTCTTACTTTGCACGGTTGAGTTTGCTTTGGAGTTTGTGATGGAAGCTAGACTATTAGAGGTAGTCTAAGCCTTGAATAAGCATGGGAATGGATATGTGAATGGCTTGTATTTGGGAGAAAGTGGAAGGGAATCAAAGATAAGATTTATTAACTCAAGATTAAGCTAGCAAACTATCCTTAATTCTCTTTGAATACTTGAAGATTATCAAGATAGATGGATAGTTCTAAACTCAATGTTTGGATACAGAAACACCACCAAACTCAAGTTTAGGGCCCTTAAACTATGATTAAGATACAGATATCACCACTTAATCAAGTTTAAGACTACACTTGATCACCACCTTAACCGGCCTAATTAAGGATAAGCAAGTTTAGTATTGGAGTTGCACTAAGGCATGAAAGCTACAAGCTCTCAAAACTAATTTTCATTCAAAGTTGGAAGATGATGTTCAAGGGGGCCGTGTACATGCTTAAATACAAGACAACAAGCACACACACACAAGCACCTTGACCTTTCCCTCCTAGTGAGGAAAGGTATTAAGAACTAATACAAGCTGATTTGTGCTAAACTAGATTACAAGCTTGCTTAAACTAATCTAATACATCTTAAACATAAAGTAAAACATTACTGATATTCATTATACATCAATCTACTCTTAAACTGAGCTTAATGCATGCTGAGATTTTGCTGAGCTCCCATTGGTTAGCCGTAAAGTGGTCCTTGCCTTTTGTCTAGCCAATAATATGCAAGAGACACACTTTTGCTGTTTGTTCTTCATTGGTCCGACCTTCCCAAGGTCTTGCAGCCCATCATTGATGCCTAGGGACGTGTGCCAAACTTTGAAGAGTGTGCCGAGTCTGCTGAGTTGAAGGAAACCCACCAGTGAAGGCAAAAATAAACCGGGACAGCAAACCGGGTTCAAGGACAGTTTCCGGCCGGTTTTAGGACTAGGATTAGGCTTAGCAAAAATGATGATGATTCGGTCTTCAGGCCATGGGAGGTCACTTTGGGATGTGTATAAACCCCCCACAAAGAAATCAAGGTTATGACATGTTTAAGTAAGGTAATTAGACTCAAACATTTTATCGCGCAGATTAGAGCTTAATCTGACCGGTTTGAAAAAAGTCCTTGATCTCTTATCCTCTTGTGGGTATGATTGAAAACTAATGATTGGACCTGAAAGTAGACATTTTGAGGATTCCAAAAAGGTAAAATTCCAAGACTTAAACCACTATTAAGCTTATGAAATCACATAACCAAAACCGGGTAAGTTCTGGTTGAACTGGGCAGTTTGTATGTCTTGGGTTTAATACTTAATTTGAGAGGGTAAATGAAGTCCAAATGGGATGAAACTTATTTTGCTATAAAGCTGACTTCTTAAACTTCAATCCCAATGCAAAATAGTGGACTTAAACCTTAAAGGGGTTTGCGTAATTAACCTCTCAAAATCGGGTTTGCTGCTGGAAGCAAACCATGACCTGCAATTTTAGGTCTTAAACAAAATAAGGATGATTTATTCATCCTTTAATCACCAAAATGAATTTACCTAGTTTGATTTGATTCTTTAAATCAAGGGGCATGGAGGGATATGCATCACCAGAGTTCAGATCACATTGATTACACTTTTTATTTTATATTCCGTTCTGTGGGGTTACACCAAATTGAATATTCAACCAAATAGAATATTTTAAGCACTACTATTAATGCTACGAGCCTACGAAGTTACAAGTGACGCAAGCCATGACTTTGCATTATTTTCACAATCTCATATATAAAGTTACAAACCCCAAACTCCGACTCTAGTTTTAAACATCCAAAATCAGAGAAAAGAATATGGGGGGTGTAGAAGAAACAGTGGTGTTGGATTTCTGGAGCAGTCCGTATGCTATGAGAGTGAAGGTGGCATTGGAAGAGAAAGGGGTTAAGTATATGACCAAGCAAGAGGACTTGGGCAACAAGAGCCCTTTGCTTCTTGAAATGAACCCGATTCATAGGATGGTCCCTGTTTTGATCCACAATGGCAAGCCCATTTCTGAATCCCTCGTTATTCTTCAGTATATTGATGAGGTCTGGCCTCATACCTCGCCTCTGATGCCCTTCGATCCTCATCTTAGATCTCGAGCTAGGTTTTGGGTGGATTTTGTCGACAAAAAAGTATGTATCTTTGTTCTGTCTACTGTATCTATTCAATGTTGGAATCAAGTCAGGTCAAGTTAGCTTTGTCTAGAAGTAGTCCAATAGGCTTATTACCAAAACAGAAAAACTATTGTTTATCGTGTTGTCCTTTTGTCCCTTAGATTGACTAAACCAAATTCTATGCTCACATTGTAGACTTATGCCAGTGCCAAGAAGCTATGGCAAGCAAAGGGAGAAGAGCAAGAGACAATAAAGAGGGAGTTCATTGAGAGCTTGAAGGTCTTAGAAGAGGAGCTAAAAGATGGACCATTCTTTGGAGGTGATGAGTTTGATTACATCGATGTTGCACTTGTGCCACTTACTAGCTGGTTTTATGCACTGGAAATATGTGGTAATTTCAGCATAGAGGCTCATTGTCCCAAGATTACAGCATGGGCTAAAAGATGTCAAGAGAGGGGAAGTGTGGCCAAGTCTTTGCCTCACCCTCACAAGATTTATGGTTACGTTCTGGAACTCAAGCAGAGGCTTGGCCTGGAGTGAAACTCAATCAGGCCTAATCCATGTAGTGTGTTGCTCTTTCTTCTTTTTTTTTTGGGGGGGGGGGGGGGGTCCTGGGTTGTCCTTGATTTGTATTACATTAGTATGAATTTGTCTATTTAAAGTGGACTTTGTTTTGATTGGTGTGCGCTCTTCCATCTTTGCCTTCGTCTATTTAGATCTATTATTTCCTTCCATCTCGACTTAGTTGTACTTAGAAACGAGTACAAGAGCCTTATTTTTGTCTCACAAAAACTGGGCTCTTAAATCTAAGAGAGAGAGTTTCTGCGGGACAAAGGAGGTATTTGCAAGCAGAGCAAGGCGCGCACTAGGACTCCTGCCACAATGGATGCGAGTGAATCAAAGCCTGAATGGCTCAGGTTATGATGGTTCGGGACAACTAGGGACAGGATTCTTGACACAGACATTGTGGGTAGTAAAGTGGGTAGTCACCGAGTGTGGATCAAGTGAGGTCTTCCTTTTTTGTGGGTCTATTGGAATCGATATCTCTGTACATAATAATATCTGTAAAGGTAAAGATGCTTACATCTGAATCTCCCCATACCCTGTGGAGTTTGCTGTCGTTTGTTGTTGGTGGTGATAAGTCTTCCAAGAAGAAGGAAACATGAAACCAATTGATGGTTATCCATCGTTGATTACCCCGCCCAATGAAGAAAGAGCAAAAGAGGAGAACGAAAACTCTTTCCTTGATCACTTCTTAGATATAAAATGAGAGAGCAGCGTTGATGTTTTGTAACTACTTCTACAGCTATAGACGCCAATCATGTAACATTTTACAGCGGAGTGTTCAAGTTCTTTTGTTCTATTAGGTAATTTTTTAGGCCTTGTTTCTGCCGCTTGCACGGCTGTGTTCTCTGAGCTTGAGCTATGAGTGAACAGGCACTTGCAGTTGCATTGCATTGTTTATTCAGTAACATTATTAACGAGTAGACACATGTAAACTGTAAAGTGGAACGTCAGTTGGCTTGTTTTTTTTTTTTTTGGGGGGGATTTGGATGAGGGGATGTTGTGACTAGACCTGATCAAATTAAGGGTCGAGTTGAGGGTCGACAGGTAGAATTTTCTTGATCTTATGCAGGTCGGCGTTCCCTTGACCCTAATCTTAACTTTGCGAGTACCTTTGGGTCATCGGATTAGACCCGACCTTCAAACATTCTCCATATAGATAATGAGACTTTTCACTAATTTTCTTTTTATTATGACGTTCAAATTAACCATCCTACAAAACAGAAGGCCAAACAATAATATAATGTTCCAAGGAAATGTATTGCAATTACAAACATTCTAATGCGTATAAAACGATTAGTTCACTGAAACTACTACTCCAAGCATTAGAGAGGGGGCATTAGAAGGTTACGAGTTAGTGATATTTGGAGAGGCGCATAAGGGACGGAGAGGCTAATAGAAGACGAGAAAGCGAATAGGTTTTGAAAACACAAAGTATCCTGTTTTGATTTTAATTTTTTTTTAAAGTGAGGTTCAACGAGTCGCGTCAGATGGTCAAAATCTCTACCTGAGTTCGACCCTCATCATAGGCAGTACCCTCAATTTGAGGGCTGGAGACAAAAAGAAGTCAAACTTGACCCTCATTTTTGAGGGCCGGGTCAGGATGGGTTGGGCGAGGCCCTGACCTGTTGATCAGGTCTAGTTGTGACCAAGCTTGATTCAACTTTAACAGACAGCGCTTTCATTTGGCAGTGAAATCTTCGACTTATGGTTAAAATTGAGGCTGTTTCATATCAAGTCTTAGTTTCGATCCGTTTACTTGTTTAGCTATATTGGAGGTGTTTGGTAAACAGCTTTTTGGAGAGCTTTTTGGCGAGAAAGAGCTTTTTTGTCCAAAATTAGCTGTTTGACTTAGTCAAAAAGCTAATTTAGTGTTTGGTAAAATAGCTTTTTGGATGAGCTTTTTGAGTCCAAAAAGCTAATTTGATTAGCTCTTTGGAAGAGCTTTATGGGGAATTAGCTTTTTTTCTCACAACTTTGCTAGAAACAGCTAATTTCATCAAACAGTTTTTCAACAAACAGTTTTTCAACAAACAGCTAATTCAAACAACTAACAGCTAACAACTAATACAAACAGCTAATAGCTAATAGCTGTTTGCTATCTTTTGTGGTTCATTTTAGCCAAAAAGGGGGAGAAAGGGACAAGCTTATTTTAATCCCCAGAAGGGCATTCGAAACTATAGGTTGGTGATGTGATGCAATTTGAACCAAACAAACTATTTTTTTCGAAAGTGGAATATGAAAATAGGGGTGGGTTTAAAGTAAAAAAACAACTATGGGTTTATTCTTTTCATTGGCAAACAGGAATTGGCAAATGGGTAAAGTTGGTAAAAATTGATAGATGTTGATAGAAGTTGGTATTTTTTTGAAATGATTGGTGAGGAGTTGATTAAGATTGGCAACGATTGAAAGAAGTTGATAGGGCATGTTCTTTTCGACTTAAGAGAAATATTCATTCGTGCTTATTGCTAAAATATACTGAATCATTTTGAAACATGTTGAATCATTGAAGAAAATATAATTAATTATTTTTAATAAGTACTCAACAGTGCTAAATAATTCTGAATTGTGCTGCAATGTGTTGCCTGCTTACAATAAATACTTTCCATAAGTCAAAAAAAACATAGCCGTACAAGTTAGAGAATGTCGCTAAGAAATGTAAATGAGTGAGACTTCGTTGTAAAAAATTTTGAAAGAGATTGGTAAGAGTTGATAAAAGTTGATAAAAATAGATCGAAGTTGGTTCGAAGTCAGAAAGGATTAAAAATTTTTCTTAGAGTTGGTAAAAATTGATCGAAATTGATTAAAATTGATAAAACATGATTTACCCACTAAAAGAATATGCTCTATATATGACAGTTCGGATCAGTATATCCAAGACTGCCTAATAATTTGTACTAGAGGGGGGGGGGGGGGGAATAAAACGAGCTCGGTGACCAAGAAAGAGGAGCTCTAAACCACACTGATTACACTTCTATTTCATTTTATTTTGTTCCGCAGGGTTAGAGACCAAATTGAATATTTCAAGCACTAGTTTGAGGATGCCAAGAAGGACAAGTGACGCAAGCCATGACTTAGCATTGTCTTTACAATCTCTATATATAAATCCCAAACTTCCAACCCTCTTTTTCAACATTCTAGGGTCAAACCAAATCCAAAATCAGAGAAAAGAAAAGAGTATGAGGAATGGAGAAGAAATAGTAGTGTTGAATTACTGGAGCAGTTCATATGCTATGAGAGTGAAGGTGGCATTGGAAGAGAAGGGAGTTAAGTACGTGACCAAGGAAGAGGACTTGGGCAACAAGAGCCCTTTGCTTCTTGAAATGAACCCTGTTCATAAGATGATCCCTGTTTTGATCCACAATGGCAAGCCCATATCTGAGTCCCTCATTATTCTTCAATATATTGATGAGGTTTGGCCTCATTCCTCACCTCTGTTGCCCCTTGATCCTTATCTTAGATCTCAAGCGAGGTTTTGGGGAGATTTCATTGACAAGAAGGTATGTGTCTATGTTCTTTATACTCCGTTTGTTCAATGTTTGAATCGTGTCAGGTGAAGATAAGTTTGTCTAGCAATAGTCCAATATAGGCCCATCACCCAAACACAAAAAGGCAAGAAGTTTTCGTCTTATCATGAAAACCGTATAGAAATGACTGTTGTATATCGTGTTGTCTTCTTGTCCCGTGGATTGACTAACGCACGCACTATGCTTGCCATGGCAGATATATGGAGGTGCAAAGAAGCTATGGAAAGCCAAGGGAGAAGAGCAAGAGACAATAAAAAGGGAGTTCATTGAGAGCTTGAAGCTCTTAGAAGAGGAGCTAAAAGATGGACCATTCTTTGAGGGTGACAAATTTGGTTATATTGATGTTGCACTTGTGCCGATAACTAGCTGGTTTTATGCATTGGAAATATGTGGGAATTTCAGCATAGAGGTTCATTGTCCCAAAATTATAG
This sequence comes from Carnegiea gigantea, assembly GCA_029747015.1. Lineage (NCBI taxonomy): Eukaryota > Viridiplantae > Streptophyta > Magnoliopsida > Caryophyllales > Cactaceae > Carnegiea > Carnegiea gigantea. Next base: position 97,152 of record JAKOGI010001716.1, on the reverse strand, counting down.
CATGGGCTAAAAGATGCCAAGACAGGGAAAGTGTGGCCAAGTCTTTGCCTCACCCACGCAAGATCTATGATTTTGTTCTAGAACTCAAGAAGTCGCTTGGACTTGAGTGAAACTCAATTGGCGCTAATCCATGCTTTGTGCATGTTTAGGGTATCCGAGTGGGCAACATTGGCACTGCTAAATTAAGCATAACGTCTAGTTTATCGCCTCAGACGTTGATTTCGTTGGGTTGTCCTTGTATCACTTTGGTGTGAATTTGTCTGTTTAAATTGGACTTCATTTTGATTGAGCACACGCCCCCTTTTTTGCATTTGTCTATCTACGTCTATTATTCCCTTCGTCCCAAGTTACTTATCATTCTTAGAAACAAAAGCCTCATTTTGTCTCACTAAAACTAGGCTCTTAATTCGAAGACGGAGTGAGGGACAGTTTTTTATGAGATAGAGGTCGTATTTAAATTTGATATTTTTGGTCCTCGCCTATAACTAGGACTCCTGCCACGATGCCAGGATTGAATCAAACCCAGAATCGCCAACGAGGGATATGATCCTTGACACAGACGATATGGGTAGTTAAGTCAAGTGGGACAGTCACCGAGTATGGATCAAGGGAGCTCTTCCTAAGAACTCTGAATTCAAAAGATCAAGGATTTTACTATATCATGATTCATGAATTGAGTTGTTCCAACAGTATGGCGTACTCTGGTGTAAAGATGTCAACAATTGCCTCAAGTTCTTACATCACACAGTCTGATAAATAAATAGGTAACGTTCAAAAATGTCGCAATCAGTTTTCTGCAATGGCCATACGAAACACCAACATAAAATATATACATTCAGATGCGTTTACCAAAGTTTACAAGAAAGCACCAAAGCAGAAACAGATAAGCAGTAAGACCCAACAAAGCCTTGCACAAATGGCACAAAATGTGACACAAGCCCTTTCCCTTGCTAGAATACAAAGGCACGATGCAATCGCAACACCTTGCAATTGGGCTAGACTTAGAATTTGTACATATATACGTTTATACATAAACAAGTCACCTTCGCCTAACAAATTGGACAGAGTACATCCGGAGGTTGCAAGGAGATGCACGGACAGCTCAATTGGTCACAAAATTTTACGCCAAACTGCCAAGCAAGTCTTAACTCCGTTGTTCAAATAAACTTTTGATGTTCTAAAAGCATGAAATCAAGTCCATCATTTTTGTGTCAAAAGTCAAAACTGGCTGGAATGCACGATTTTAGGCAGACATGCAGAAAAGACGTGAGATGGGAGAAGGATCCAAAAACATATGAGATATTCATCACGTCTCTAAATACTGTACTTCGCTTATCCAACAGCAATGAGCAAGATGTTGTCCCAGCCATTCATTTCATGTGGCAATGTACCCAATACTGCAGAACTTGTGCTAGTCTTCCATTGAAGTGGAATGGGAATCACATGATAGAGTTTACCACCAAGTTCGGATGGATTCATGAGATTCGTCGACGGCTAGGAGGTCAGATTATTGGCACACAGACACCAAAGAACATGCAACTTTAAATCGATGATTTCACGGTTTTGACCATACAAAAATTATGCGCAGGACCAACAATTCACGAAACCCAGTGGCGTATGCAAATTGATTGTAAAACAACATGTCTAGCTCCAACCTATCCTCATAAATACAAATAACCCACACCAGATTGAGTCCATATTCATGTAAAAACTTAGCAGTACCACAACTACGACAATCCAATACGTGCCTCATTGAGGCGGGTTTTGGGAGATAAAGATGCATGTAAAACTACTCCTCCGTGCTGTAATTGAGAGGCTGTTTTTTGAAGACACACAAAAAGATTTCAATACCAAAAGCAAAGTTTCAAAAAAATTTGCAAGACTAAGCATGCAAAACGATAGAAAACCTGATGAATGACTATTTTCAACCCAAAAGACAAACAGGTTTGTTTCGCAAGAAAATTTCAATAAGCATATTTCAGCAGTCAAACCGGTTTGATTTTTCTCTTTTTTAAAACTTAATAGACTTGATTTCATGCGGTGAGACACTGCAAATCTCCATTTTCGCTTTTCGCCATAGAAAGTGAGGGACTTGCTTGAAAAATTTAGCGTAAAATTTTGAATCGGGCTAAACAGAAGTGCCACGAAAGAAAACTAACCTTAGTATCCCCAACTTAGCAACTCTTCGCAGTCCTTAGAGACTCCTTATTCCATATGCAAACCTCCAACTTGAGGCGACCATTAGTGTCATAGAAGTAACCAGGAATCAGAAAATAATCCACAGAAGGATGAGCCCTGACTTGTCCTGTAACAGAATGTGTGAAAGATTGGAATTTGATGGAGCTGTCTCCCTCATGCAGTACAACATCATAGGCAAACCTTCCCTTAGATAGGCTAGGATCAATACATCTAACTGTTACTGTGTTGCCATGGCTCAAAACAAACAAAATACCATATCTCTCTTCCTGTAAAACAACACATTTTTCATCCAATCCTACTGAGACAGGAAATGAGGAGTCATAACGGAAACGAACTACAAAATCTGCATGTTCCTTTCCCACATGTTGTGAAAGCATCCTTGGTGAACCCCGGAAGTTGCAGTCAAGAAAGGGACATGAACATGGTGCATAGCTGCAGATCTCCTCATGCTCCTGTTTCTTACAGTAAATGACCATTTCTTTGCAACCATACCTTAAGTAACAGCATGACACTCTCACTGATTCAATCACTTTCTCAATGGCTCGACAACGATTATGCCCAATTTTCCCACAGCATGATGGGCACTTGTTGCCAAGCTTGGCACAGCAGGAAGAGCATGCTATATGCCCACTGTCGCACTAAACAGTCAGAAGCATGCTAATGTCAGGGTTCAGTAAATATGGTGTAAATAAGTCAATCAAAAGTGCGAAAGACTAAGAAATAATCGCTTTATTAGGACAAAAGGAAAACAAAACCCATATCAATTCAAAGAAGTAATCTCCTCCATTATGTCACCAGTCAGAAGTCTCAAGCTTGAAGAAAGATTTAAGGACAAGAGTACAATGCCCATAGCCCTGTTCTTATCTAACCATAAATTGAAAGGTGAAACACAATCCAATGCAATTTAACACTAGATGACGCAGTTTTTTCGATGTCGTTCAAGAGGAAACTTCAAATAGGTAACATGTTTAAGCTTCAATAACCCTTGTAAATACAAAAAGTTCCAAACTTGCCCAAGGAGTTAAGCATGACAAATGACCGGAAACAAAAATCTTTTATCCTTCCGGCATCCCTCAGCACAGAGTTTGAAAAAAGGATAATTTTGAGTCTTTTTAGGGCTTCATGAACGACATTGGTGCAAGCACCAAAACTTGTGGTGGTAATAGATAACGATATCACAGCATTGACCATTACCAATCCGTCCTTCTCCTCAAACAATGGTAAAAAACTGGCCCATTTCTGAGTTTTACCTCTTCAAACTGCAATCTAGATACAAAACAAGTTCTTTCAATAATTTTCCTAAACTGGGCATCTGAATTAGGTAACATTTTTGTTTAATTATTTCTGAATAATCAATAACTTCTTTTCTTTTTCACATGAAGATGCCTAATTTTACACCCAAACTCCAACTGCTTTCAAATCGCGTTATCCGCAAACAACAACAACACTACCAGAAACCCATCAACTCAAATCACAGATTAACAAAAGGGACTAACTCCTTCAGAAAAATTCAGGCGAATTTGAAAGAAATGAGTGGGGAAACCAGAATCTACCTGAAAAACAGGGACAGTCAAGGGATTGAAGCAAATGGAGCAATCCAGAACATCCGGGTCGGATAAGATAACAGGCATCGAACCCAGTTTTGTCGTTTCATCAACAGATTCCGTATCATCATGGTTGTTATTATCGTCCTCCGATCGCGCTTGTGGTTGGTGGTGATGGTGATGGTGGTCGCCAATTTCATCGTCATTCTGGGTTGATTGTGAAATTGAGGGATTTTCGGAGGTTCTCCTCCTCTTAGGGCTACGCACGGAAAATTCTTCATCTTCATCATCGTCGTCCCTGAAGATTGAGAATTTCGCCATTTCTCTCTCTCTGTCTGTGTGTGTAGGATCTCCTATCCGAACTGCCTCTGTTTGACCCACAAAGGAGTACGTGGGAAGTGCGTGCGGCCCGTGCGGGTACACCTCCGCCTGGACGCATGTTCAACTGTATCTACCCAATTAATTGGATTTCGGATTAACGAATTTGGTAATGTTTTAAAATTATTATTATCTTAAAAACTTCACTAAATTTCGGGCATTTTTTTTTCCCCAAACAATTAAGGGTATGTTCGTCTTGTTATTTGCTCGACCATAACTACTATCAATCGCTTCCAATCGCTTTAAACTATTAACTGTTAATTTCAACTGCTTGTAATAGCTTTTAACCGCTTTCATCTGATATGAACCGCTTCCAACTGCTCGCAACTAATTACATTAATTCACAAATGCTAATTTAACTACCTTTCAATTGCTTACAACTGTTAATTGTTAATCACAACCGCTCTCAACCGATCACGACTGCTCCTAACTGCTTACAACTGTTAACTACTAATGAAAACCACTCTCAACCGCTCACAACTATTAATTCCTATTTGCAACCTCTAAAACGAGCAGGCCTAAGGAACAATCTAATAAAGTTAAGCTAGGAAAGGGAAAGAAGCAAATGAATCTTCCAATGTAGAAAAGGTTATTTGAAGAGAGCGGAAAAGATACGGATTCATCAAGTTTAAATTTAAGAACGATAGAGAAAAAACAATTTAATCTTTTAACAGGAAGCTTTTTTTTTGGGGGGGGGGGGGAATTGTAACTGTTAGTTGGAACAAATTTTTAAAAAGGACTTACTTAAAGAAGTTTAACTGGTTACAGGCTCCTAGCTAAGATAGCAACGACGTTGGTAATAACGGTGTCAAGGAAAAAAAAAAAAAAAAAAGATGAGAGGTTCGTCGGCGAACAGTTGACGACGAGTTAGTAGAAATGGTAGAGAGGGTAACTTCTAGAATTCTCACAAAATAAAAACACTAATATCATTCGAAATGTTGAGAGCCACCAATTTGGTAAGGAGGTTTCAGAAGCAAATCTTCAAACTTGTGCAGACATCAGCAAAATAATTTTTCATTCAGTTGGAAATGCAGGGTGCCCATCCAATCTATGTTGGAAAATTCACGCCTCAAAGAGGACATACATCCCATTTAGACTGTAATGACAATGAGTTGGACCCTGAAGTTCTTAAGAAGAAAGAAATGAATAAGGAGCTATAGAGGAAGGTGATTGAAGTGCTCGATGCTAATGCTCTTTTTCACTTTGTCTAGGACTGAATGATATGCGGACCATATCGTAACTCGGAGTTCAACTTGTATCAGTATCAATTCTTGGTTTTTGACTTTTTTCACCTTCATTGAGCACGAAGGCAATATGAATTGAGGCATTCTAGAATATTCTTTTTCACTTGGTGTAGGAATGACAAAACCCTTCCTAGCATTTATGAAGAAAAATACTCTTTTCGTTGCAGTTTCCTGTGTTCTAAAGCTTCTCTGTAAGGATGGTATAGTTAGACGGTCACTTACCATGTTTTTTATTTCTTCATTCTCATTTTTATTTCTTCAATTCTCCGTAATTTTCTTATTAAACTGTGGCTCTTTGCACGGATGGGAATTCACGGTGCTGTGAAGTTGTGCAAGGCCTCTGTATCTACTATTTGCATGCGATTAGCTGCATCAATGGGTGCATTTCTTCTCGCTGCTGGAACAAAAGAGATGCACTTCTGCATGATCAAGAGTGATAATTCATCAACCACTTTGAAAGGCTGCGGCAAGGTGGATTCTTGACCTCTGCCTGTTCCCACCACGAAACATTGCAGTGCTATAGATATTGTTCATATTCGGGGCATCTAAGTCACTGAAGGTTCGTTCATTTATCTGGAATATTGAGCATTCAATGTTTATGCTTTCTATATGCTTAAAATTTTTTTTTCCCTCTGGACGAAACTTCATATTTTTTAAAATTCTTAGAGGAAATTTTTATAGGAAATTCGCTTAAAATGTTTACTGTTCAATTTTGTTGTATTTTTGTTTTGTAATAATGTTTAGTCAGAGTCATTGGTGTCTAGCCATGATGGAGTTGAAAAGGTGCCTATAGTAGGGTGATTTTTAGGAGCACCCCTAGACATCCAGAATTGAATTGCAAAGAGCCTACTTCTGTTGGAGGATAGGAAAGGTATTGACTGGTTAGCATTCTCCAGCAAAAGAATGAGAGGCCCGCTTAAAATCGACAGATTGCCTAAGTCTTGGGCAGCATTGTTCTGTTTATGATTATGTTTAAGTAGTGCTCATGCTTTTGAGCCTTGGTTAAGAACCCTATATGGTCCTAATTTTTCGAGTTCCTTTTTATTGAAGACCACTGCATAAGCAGTTGAGATTTCTGACTGCATTCAGTTTCCGTTGTTGTCTTGGTTTTCTTATGTTATTAACTTGTTTGGTCCCTTCCTGAGATAATTCAGCACGCTGGAATATCGGTGCACCTTTGTCATCATAATTGTGATTAATTAACGTCTAATGTTGCGTTCAATTCAAGACAATAGAGACGAGCAAATGCATCAGAGAAATGAGGGAAGTCAACCTCAGGTACCCCAATGTATGCGACCTTAATAATTCAAGATCTGAGTTTTCAGGCGAATATTTTGATATCTCGAAGTTTAGTGACCGATTTTTTAGGCACCCTTCGTATTTTCTTGACCCCTTAAACTTTTGAAATTTGCATTTTTAACTCAAATTCTTAGAAACTTACTTTCGAAAATTTTAGTTTTGTCCATGTGTAATTTCTCTCATAAGAACTACGCGACGCCCTCTTTCAATTATCGATACTACAGGATGCTTACCTGGCCGACGGTTAGATCCGGCTCTACCCAAACTTCTATGCTTGACTTCAACATTCCACACTTGTCTAACTATTGCTAAGCAGTTTTTGGATATCAAACGGATATCCCCAGAAGGTAATTAATTTTAATGTGACCGATTTTCCCTCTTTTGTAATCAGTTTTGCTACAGCACCCGGTGCTCTAGCTAATTGTGCACCATCTCCAAGTGTGATTTCTATGTTATGTATGGCTATGCCTAAGGGCATATCAGTCAAAGGTAAGACATTCCCCATTTTATAGGAACTTCTGTACTGGAAAAAAATAATATCTCCAATTATAGCCCCTCTGAGATATAAAACATATCTCTTTTCACCATCCCCATACTGTATTAGACAAAATGTATGCATTTCGATTAGGATCGTATTCTATGGTTATGATTCTACCATATACGTCTTTTTCATTCATTCGGAAATCAATTTTACGGTATAGACGCCTATGACATCTCCCTCTATGCCTTGTGGTAATGATTCCTCTGGCATTACGACCTTTACCACAACAACGCTGTCCATAGATCAAATTATTATGTGGATTGGATTTCACTTGATTGTCTACGGCTCCATTGCGTGTGCTCGGGATAGAAGTCTTGTATAAATATATGGTCATGCTGTTAAGTATTTTGATCTAAGGTTCTCTTCTTTCTAACTTTTCTTTTTTCTAATATCTAATGAAGTAGAATAGAAGAACCCGATTGAAGCAGAATGATCATATGTCTGATGTATTGTAAGTCCCATAATGGGTACCATTCTTCTACCCTTTCTCGAGAGTCGATGACTACTATTCACAGCTATTACCTTGACACCAAAGAAGAGTTCGACCCAATGCTTTATTTCCGCACTAGTTGATCCTGATTCAACATTAGAAGTATATTTTTCTTTGTCCCCCTTTGTGCTAATATTTGATTTCTTCCTTGAATATATTTTCTTCCCTATAAGTTCGAGCCTCAATAAGAATGCTAATTCTCACAGTTCCTATGATCACATATGAAAATTACATATATAAGTAACATAGATAAATATATTATAGTAATTCTTGATGATCTTAGTAGTTTAAGTCCCTCTTCAATTTTTCCATTGTAATATTTTCACTTTTAAACCTTCAATAAAAGTCGTTTCCTAGTTAGGAGCATTATTCAATCGAACCTTATGTCTTAAATATTATAATTACTTGATTACAGATCCATTATCTTTAGAAGATGTTTCGTACTCCTATCTATACCTTGATATTAATAATTTTATCTTTTTCCTACTCCATTCCATTCCATCCCACTCCTCACTTTGTTCCACTTCTTCTCACTCTTGCAAGGTTTTTTTTTTTAAAAAAAAAAAAAACACTCTTTTCCACTCCATTTCATTCTTTCCCACTCTACTCGATTTCTTCTCATGTCACCGTCTAATTTGCCCACAAAAAAAAGAGGCCCTAAGTGGGCGGAAGATGGCCACTATGTCCCTCAATCAATTATGTACAAATTATTTTTTTCAACTAGGTTACGTTGCAAATTGAATACAGTTTAAGTTAATTTTTCATATTATAATTCTTCAATTGGATTAATTTTTCATATTGTAGTTCTTCAATTATCCAATCTAATTTATGATCCATTCGATGTAAGCCCTGCCTTGGCCCCTGCCAATTATGCATTACAATATGATGCATTCTTAAATTATGGGCGGCGTAACCCCATGTGCCCTGTGAAGTTTCCGCATAGATGAGATGCTTTCCACCTTGATCGATGCATCCGCCATCACATGCAAAATTTATGCAATCAAAATTCATTTTCTTCTTCGCATTTTTCCGGTTAATTCATTGCATAATCGAATTAATCATCACTTTGGCTTTCTGACCTTAGCTTATTTTATTCACCAAACGGCCGCCCTAACTGTCATGAAGACATAAACCCATCTCGATACACAAGCACCAATTACAAGTCCACACGCATAGTTTCGTCGGTTAGTACTTCAATCCTAACCCGCCCATCAAATACGGATCTATGGACACGTGTCTATCTTCTATTGGTTCCGCATTCTCCCATACTCGATCCATAAGTTCCCTTCCCCCTCCCCCCCAACCTGAAAATATCAACACGACATACCCACAAATACATTTCCTTAGTCCAAGTTGCTCAAGCATACTCTCTCCAAATTCAAATGGATGCCCTAACATTTTCTTCGATGAAAAACTCCTCCTCTCAATTTTCTCCTCTCTCGAAAGCAAAACCAAAATCACGGCCTAAAAACACTGTTCAGGTGGTGTCTGCTCTAAGAAGCAGCAGTTCGTATGAATCTCGACATCCAGGACGGATCGTGGATGAGAACATGATTGTTCTAAGGAAACGGATTCACGAGATGAAGGTGGTGGAGAGAAATTACGAGCCTCCTACAGAGTGGATGCAGTGGGAGAAACAGATCTATACTCAATACGATGAGTATATTTGTACCATCCTAGGAATGGTCCAAACCCAGTTGATGAACACACGCCCTAGTGTGGCCCTTGGTGCCTTGGCCATGCTCACACTTAGCCTGCCCAGCTCTGTCATCTTGCTCGCCCTCCACTTGGCCCAGGCCGCCGATCACGTTGTGAAACTTTAGAAAATCCATATACTATATATTTTTTGTTCCCTTTTTTTTCTTTTGTTGTGGGTTGACTGGATTGGCCTGAGTTTTAAAAAGGCTGGCCAGGACTAATGTAATTCATATTCAGTCATAGAATTTGTTTATTCTTTCCTTCTATAGGTGGAGTATGTGGGATTGCTCTCAGTTTCCAAGCAGGCCAGGGGAGTGCTAGATCTTGGCTTCTCTATTCTATAATTTAAATTGTAATTTCATTATGGAATTTATTTACTCATATCATATTGTTTTTATTTTCCTTAAGTTAATGGTTTGATGCTGTGCAAGGGGAAGAGGGCCAAGACATGAGTGTGATGGCAATCCTAGCCGTATTTGACAAATAGTTAATCTAGATTCGAAATAAATAGATATGGATTTCAGATATATTAATTAAATATGAATTAGATTTGGTTGGGGGGGGGGGACTAGTTGATTATTTTTGTCACACTATTGAGTAATTGCAAAAAATTATATGGGCAAATCTCCAGTTATTACATGATACAACACTTGGAAGAAAGACATTCAATTTTGAGCTACTGCTTAAGCCGTTTTCCCATTCTACACTATGATGCCTTTTGAGAAGATTCATAGGGAAGAATCGAGGTATGAACATCCACATTCTGTTTTCATTGAAAATTTTCCCCGGCTATATCACTGCAGTGCACCTCCATGATGAATTATCATCTTTTGCAAATATTATCGATATTTTCATCTCCATTAGGTTGTCAAAAGAAGTGGTTTGAACTGTGGATTTGTTACATTCAAATATAAAGTGGATGCTGAGAAGGCAATTCAATCTGTTAATGGGAAAGCTTTGTTTGGGGAGGGGGGGTTTAGTTAGTCTTTCCTGGGCCAAGTTTCAAAAGAGGATTTGGAATCAGATGGAATTCCATTCTTTTTAAGGGTCGGAAAGCTAAAGATAACGTGTCAAAGTAGACATGGGTTCCAAAATATATGAAGGATGATGACTTCTCTTATGTGAAGGAGAATCATGTCCATTTGTGTAACACTTCAAGTATGGCTTAAAAGGACTTGATGTGACTACTTATATCACCAAAGGAGCACCTTTCTTTTTAGTGAGTCCATTCACAAGAACCCCACAACTAAGCGTGCTTGATGTGGAGAAATCTTATTATGGGTAACCTCCTAATAAGTCTCCCAAGCAGCACGTGAGCGTAGACGAAATATGCCAAAAAGACTTGTGGTAATTTGTGGTATCAGAGCCTAGGACCATGACCGTGAACTACCCCAGTGGACAGGAAGACCTTGGGCAGTCACCTAGTAGGGCAAAGATATATGGACCGCTGATCAAGAGAACTTGTAAGTCGGTTGGTTAGTAAGGCACAGCGAGGATATTGCGCGCTCTAACTGGGAGTGCTTGTCAAGTGTGGTTTAAAATGACTTGATGTGACTGTTTATATCACCAAAGGTATATCTTTCTTTTAGGGGAGTCCATTCATAAGAACTTCATAATTAAGCGTGCTTGCTGTAGAGAAATTTTATGATTGGAGACCTCCTGAGAATTCTCCCAGGCAGCACGTGAGCATGGACGAAATATGCCAAAAAGACTTGTGGTGATTTGTGGGACCAATCGAAAAATGTTGAAGTCATTCCTGGTAACTGTCCGTGGCCTGGGAGGGGTCGGGTCTTACAATTTGTATGGGGATAATGTCACTCAAAATTCTATTGATATGATTGCTGATAGCTTTGAGAATTTCTTGATAATGGCAAGAAAAATAGCTCAGTAATTATTGTGCACCAACATTCACATGAGGATCTCCCATACATTGACCAATAAATTTGTTCAGATGACAATAAAACAATTTGCCAACCTGTTGGGACTGTGAAGAGCCACCATGCTTTAGTTGGCACGTTTCCTCCTCCTAAAAAGTCTTCTAAAGGTTGCGTTGTGACTGCACCTTCTACTGATGATGTGGAGGAACTTGAGCTTTCCATTAATTGTACCCCGCTCATGCCAATGATGTTGAAGAATGATAGGAATACTAGCGATAAAGAAAAAGAGCATGATATTTCCAAGCCGGACTCCCTTATTCCTGCAGAGTTTGCTTGAAAATGTTTAGAGTTGGATAAACAATAGGGTATTTGTGTTGTTGGGAATGAAACCCTAACCAACAAGGAGGATCACGAATTCACGAGGAGTTTAAGAAAGAAATTGGAGAGCCAAGCAATCTAAATGTGCTCAATTGGATTAGACTCTTTAAGTCGTAGAAGTTAAGATTAGTTGCTTGTGTTGCTTGATCTTTTGCATATTAAGGGCTTTAGAATTTGTCTATTAGCTATTTTGTCGTGACTGACCGTTTTGTGGTTTGCAGCTACGATGTTAGTTGTAATTGTCTCTTTGTATTATGTTTGATGACATTTTTCTTAGATTTTGCCCATCAAATTATCGAAAAAAAGAAAAAATTTAAATAAATGATAAACCTTTTATAAGTAAGAGATTTAGAGATTCAAATTCCACATAAAGTAAGGTTCTGACTTATTTAGATAGTTTCTAAGTTTCTCGCCTATTGAAGATCTAGATAGTTGATTTCCATGGAACCAGCTTTGAGTAGCCATCAATGAACAAAAAGTGGGTTTGGTTAGACTTGATATGCTGCAATGTTTATTGGACAATATATTTGAACTCTTCTTACACTGAGGCCTTATTGAATATCAATCACATAATAAAAATTTTATAATAATTTGGATATTCTTTTAAAAAGTATCTCTAGGTAGGGGTATGATTCAGTTAATCTTTTCTTTGGAATAAGTAAACAATTATATATAATTATGTAGTATGGATATATATGCTTTTGTCCCATCGAAAAATCAACTTTTTGATGCTTTCATACAATACACTTGTGATCTTTTCATTTGATAATATTTTTTAAAAAATTTTTCAATCACCCTAGGCTTCTCTATGATGACCACAGTAATAGTTAATCTTCAAAAATACATACAAAATGCATCTATATCCCCATTTTTGCCAAGAAGAGGTCATCATTCAATCGATAGTGTTGAGATGCATAAGTAGTAGAACTAACACATGGGTCGTTCGGTTCTAGTACGAGTCGGTTCAAATTTGGATCGTGACATGTTTCAAGTTAAGTGACATTTCGATTCGGTTCGGGTGAACTTGGTTCAGGTCAACTTTAGGTCAACTGATTTTCGATTCAATACGCTTGTCATGCAAAAAATAAGCAACTTTGTAGAAAATTTCAAGTCGTGTATGGTTCGGGTCGGATCAATTCGGATTTCGGGTCCACTTTCGGATGAGCATATTTCAGATGTCGGATCGCGTATGGGTTAGAATGGTTCGGTTCGAGTTTCAGGTCTTGGGTCATTTGGATTTGATTCTTAATTTGCAAATGCTTTGGATGAATATAAAACAGGATACATTTCTTGTATATACAAATTACAAACTTGAAAACCGAAACATGTTTTTTTTTTTTTTTCCTTATTTTCTTTTTAGGGTGAAAGGAGTCACATGATAAATGACACGACAAAACCATATGGTAGATAGGCATTAGGTATATCTCCACCAAATGCCATCCATAAGTAATTTATTTCCACCTTTTCTTTTAAAAAAAAAAAAAACAGGAACTTTGTAGATTGCACACGGTTCAACATTTTTCCTATTAATAGGTAAATTATTAAGCAATTTACCATTTTTACAAGACAAATTAAGCTACCTGTACCTGTAGCTGTAATACCAGATAGGTTCTTCCTCCCAAAATTTCTGGTTCCCAAGTCTCCCTTTCTAAATTCTGTCAACGAAGTTAAATCCCAAAATCCAAGCCAAATTAGGTTTGAAAGGCCTTTTCTCTGAAAAAGGCCCCATTTTCTCACTGAAAAATTGTCTATCCTTTCAACATAGAGTAAAGTTAACTTTGAAATTTCTCTAAAGCTTCTTGAAACAGTCCATTGTGATAGTAGCCTGCATTACACAACAGAACTAATTCTTTGCAAGAGTAACTCTGTCTTTATCTCTTTTTTCTTCATAAATCGACTTTGTCCTTCTTTTTGCCCTTTTCAAGTGTAATTGTCCCGACTCTTAAGCATCATTTTGGCCTTATTACGTTCAAGAAAGTTGGTATAAGAGCTGGTTTAAATTTGGTTCATCATACATTGCGAATGCCTGATAGTGATGTGAAGGAGCCCAAAACGTCGAAAAAAAGTCTGAAGGGATTTGAAAATTTCTCTTCTATATATAACATATACTATAGGAAGGGAGGAGTTGGGATTCTTCACCCTCTTCTTTTGTCTTTCTTTATCTTCCCAGGAATTTCGCGAAAATTTTCCTAGGAGAGTTTTGGAGATGGCTGAATCATTTTTATCAAAACTCTATGAAGGAAAGATGGAAGGGGAGGGTTTCTTTGTAGCGATAAAGCCATTGTTGAAGCTTATCACCCTCACCCTAATAGGTGTGATCTTGGGTCACCCAGAACATAAGTTGATCCCAAGAGGTACATTCAGGCTTCTTAGCAAACTTGTATTTGCCCTGTTTTTGCCCTGTTTGATCTTCACAAACTTAGGTCAATCCATCACCCTCAAGAACTTCACCCTGTGGTGGTTCATCCCAGTCAATGTAGTCCTCAGCACAGCGATTGGGTCTGCCTTGGGCTATGTTGTAGCCCTCATATGCAAGCCTCCGCCTCAGTTTTTCCGACTCACTGTGATCATGACTGCCATGGGGAACACGGGCAACCTCCCCTTAGCCATAATCACCTCGGTTTGTCATACTAAGAACCACCCATTTGGCCCGGAGTGTAGAAAGAATGGGGTGGCCTATGCATCTTTTGCTCAATGGGTGGCGGTCACTCTTGTTTATACCTTTGTTTACCATATGATGGAGCCCCCCATTGAGTACTATGATGTTGTGGAGGAGGAAACTGATGAATGTGAGATTGAGGAGGAACAAGAAGACCATCTAGGTGCTAGTACTTATGGGAGCGATTTGAGCATACCACTCCTCTACGAAGCAGAATGGCCAGGGGTTCATGAGAAGGAGACTGAGCATTCTAAAACACCCTTAATTTACCGTGTGTTCAACTCTTTATTGGGTGATTCAATTACCTCAGTCCCTGATTTTGGGGCATTGGAGGAAGATCCTAAAACAATAAGGTGCTTGGCAGAGCCAAAAGTGGTTAGAAAAATCAGAACAGTTGCAGAACAAACACCTATTCAGAACATTCTACAGCCTCCAACTGTTGCATCCCTTTTAGCCATAACCATTGGCATGGTCCCTCAGTTCAAGAGCTTAGTCTATGGAGATGAGGCCGCACTTTCATTTATCACTGATAGCTTCCAAATCCTATCCGGGGCTATGGTCCCCTCAGTCATGTTGGTCCTAGGAGGGATGCTAGCCGAGGGTCCTGACAGGTCCAGGCTCGGTGTCAGGACAACTGTAGGGATCATTGTGGCTAGGCTCTTAGTCCTTCCTTTGATTGGGATCGGAGTCCTTGTTTTGGCCGGTAAATTGGGAATGTTGCTCGAAGGAGATCAAATGTTTCGGTTTGTGATCTTACTCCACTATGTCACACCGAGTGCTATATTGCTTGGAGCAATCGCTAGCTTAAGGGGTTATGCAGTTGAAGAAGCCTCAGCACTTCTATTCTGGCAGCATGTGTTTGCTGTTTTGTCAGTTTCCTTATATGTGATCATATTTTTCCAGTTTCTGCTCTATTAATTATGTCAGGTTTCAGGATATCTTGTTAAATAATGCTGAATATATATTAAAAGTGTATAAGATTGTAGATTATCTTCTGTTCCTTGTGAATATTCAGCTTGGCCTAGAGTTTAAGAAATTGCTAGTCTGAATTGTGAAATGGCTGTCTATATTTTCAGACTTTATTTTTACCTTGAAGCACTGAAGTTATTTAAGGGCATTTGTATTCCTGGTCTGCTTGATGTTCTGTTTCTAGAAATGACAAACATAGGGATGAATTGGAGCAATTTTGGGGTTATCTTGAGTTTGCTTCAGCCATTGATTGGTTTGAATTGCCTTAACCTTGAGCATAACCGTAGGATGTAATATAGATTTGATAAATTTGGGTACACGCAACTGAGATTGGAGCTTGATGAATACAGTTAGTTATATATATATTTTTTACAATGCTAAATATAAGCTGCCTACTGGGCCCCCTATCTCAGGAAAGACCTAACAGGTCTATCAGCCCAGGGAAAGGGAGACAAAGCTGTCAGGGCCCCGAGGCCCAACCCACACACCCCTCCCTCTTCCAATTAATTAGCAAAGGAAGGTCCCTACTCAGATTCGAACCTGGGTAGGGAAGGTGGAGTAAAGGCAAACATGTATTAAAATGAATCTAAACACTCTAGAATTGGAATGACTCAAATCAATGTTTAGATGGAGAGAAAAAAGTGTGTTCAACGATCCTTTCCAAGGAATGTATTTCGAGCAAGGCTTACAATAATTATCTCGCCATTTATGCGCAAGACATGAGGGTAGCATCTTGGATCACAAAGGTGGGTCATTGGACTAATGGTGAGTGGATGGCTTTTTGGTTCCATCGTTTGGACAAATACTAATGCTATCAAACACTAATAATTAGTTATAAACGTTCTCAATCAGTCTCAAATGCTGCTAATATTTTTTATACGCTAAACGCATTCAATTGCTTTCAAGTGCTAAATGCTCCTAAATACTCATGACCACTTACAAAATCTAACCGCTAAACCTAAATATCGTTAACTTCTACGTGCTAATTTTAATTTAGAGCAATTTGCATGCATTGATCTTTTTTACATCTGTTATTTATTTATTTATTTATTTATTTGAGAATGGTAAGCTTGGGAAGGGAAAGGAGTTCAAACGCACAAATCCAAATCCAAGGATTAGCTGACTGGGCTTCTTATGGGTCCATTTCACAAGACCAGGCCCAACAATTAATTAATTAATTAACTAATAATAAAAAAGAGAAGCCCAAGTCATGAAGAGAGAGACCGAGGAAGGAGTAGGACAGAGGAGGAGGCAAACAACTGGACGGGGAGAGTGAGGAAGGAGGGAGACTTTCCGACGGAATATTTTGAGGTTTCCCCAACTTCCCTGTTTACCCACAAACACTTTTTGGGATGTCAAAATTTGAGCCGCAAAATCCAGACATCCATTTGTAAAGAATCGAAATTTTATACCTTGTTTTTTCTTATTTGGAGACGAGATGACATGGGAATGGTAAGAGCAGTAGTATTTTCTGGGCAAAGGAAAGATGGAGTATGGCTAACGAAGACACCCCTAAACCCAAATGCAAACTCAATACCTTGCTTCAATATTCCATGAATTTGTTCTCTTTAAGCTATGCCCAGAACATCCCTTGTAAGTCTCTCTCTCTTTATCCTTCTTTTTCTTCTGATATACATGCGACCCCCCTTTCTGTTTCGTCGTCAATCTAAGGTGGGCTCTTCTCCGATAGAGACAACAGGTGGGTTCTCAATCAATTTTTTTGGTTTTTTTTGGGGGGGGGGTTTTGGGAGTAGTGGGGTATGCTTGTACGAGGCAGTATCTAGTTGTGTATGTCCAAAAACCCTCGAAATTGGAATGAATTTGTTGGTATCTCCAGTTGATGATTGACAGCTTCGTTGAATTAAAAGATTGAATGTTGTGTGCATCTCTAATTTGAACTGGGTATGCCTGTGATCCGTGTATCATCTTCATTTGAGCAGGGTTTTTTCTGTGATTGTGCAAGGTTCTTGAATCTTGACATTCACTGCATTCCTAAGTCCTGGTCTCGAATTGGGTTTTCCGTGAAGTGTAATATCAACTGATTTTTATTGGAAGTGTTTCTTATTGGTAGCTCATTGATCAACTGAAAGAGGGTCATTGTATAGATTTTGGCTTAGATTTCAAGCCCTGAATCTTCTGCTCATGTCAGCTTGAAAGTAATTGTCTGCCATTCAAATGGCCCACCTTTGTTTCGTTATCAATTAGTGTTATGCTTGTGCTTTTTCAGTAGTTGACCAATCCACTTACTTTCATCTGTTTTTGTCATTGGATGTAGGTCCAATTTGCATTCTAATATTGGATAAGCTGATGGTGAAGATGCCCTAGGAAAGATTTATGGAGCCAACTCTGTGCCTCTAGCTGCTCATGTGTTGGTAGAGAAGTTAACAATCCCCAATCACTTACACTAAAGCAAAGTTAGAGGGTTCATCTGGTGTTGCCTTTGGCCTGGATAGACAAAAATGACATTCCAATGAGTTGACCCTGCAAAAGGTGAACTCTGCAGTGGAGAGTTTTCAGTTGATAGGATGGATGTGAGTGGGGGTTTGGCGCAGAGGACACTCGTGCAGTGTAGGATTTGCCATGATGAAGATGAAGCATCTAACATGGAGACGCCTTGTGCGTGTTCGGGTAGTTTGAAGGTCAGTTTGTTTGGAATGCATTGAAGCTGCTAAAATTGGTAGTTCATTCTTGTGGGTTAAATAGAATCCTGATTATATCATGCTATCCTATTCTTGTGCATAACTGAAAATGTGTTTGTACATCATTTGCTTGACTTTGCTTAGAAATCAGAAAATACAATTTCATGCATTCAGGCTTCTGATTAGTAAATAGATTTCATTTCTGTTGTCATTCTCACTAGACCTTTCTGTGCTTAAATCTTTTCTGAGTTTTGGTCATGCAAGGCAATCATAGCTGTTATTTGTTGCAGTATGCTCACCGTAGATGTGTCCAGATGTGGTGCAATGAGAAGGGCAATACTATCTGTGAGATCTGCCAACAGGTTCACTTTAATATTTCCGGATTTTTTTCATTTTGGTTTGGGTGGCGAGAGAATTACTTGTTAACTTCGTATTCTCTGTATTGTATGAGGTTGCAGCAATTCAAGCCTGGATATTCTCCGCCACCCCCGAGGTTGCCTGTTACTGTTTTTCCTTTGCACTTGAGGTATGTTTTGTTGTCTATACTTCTTAAGTGCTATTTGTTCTGAGAGACTTAAAATGTCAAAGTAAAGGTACGAAGGTTATGTATACATCTTAGTATGACTGATCAAGATTCAAGGTCAGTCAGTCTAGTGGACGCCACATTGGCAGTCATTTGCTGAGTTATAACTTATAATTCACGATGCCTTCGTAGTGTGTGAGTGCTAACTCTTTTTTCTTTAGCAACTTGTAGTAAGACTGAAATACTTTGGGGCTTATACAGGGAACCTTGGGAATTTCCAAGAAGTGATCAAGACCATCATCCATCAATTGTTGGTACTCAACGTAATTTCTTTGAGCATAGCTTTGATGAGTACCCGGTTCCTACAGCAAGCATAGTGTGTTGCCGGATAATAGCAATTATTGTACTCTCTCATCCTTTGTCCTTAATTCTCCTTTCATGTCTTCCATAAAGTGTTTTTTTGGAATCTCCAACTCGGAGCACCTCTTCAACTGATAAAGGATATAGATGATCCATGGTCGAGCATGTAGAAGTTTGGGTCTCTGCAAGTTTTCAGATGTAAATGATCTGTTTTGGGCCATTATAGTATTTTAATAGTCACGAAAACTTGGCAAATAACCAAGATTTATTATTTTCATGTTAAATGTGTAATTCTTATCACCCTTGCCTCCATGGTTGAGCTCTTTTCATAATCTCATCTCTTCTGAAAGACCCAGAAATAAATAGGATTCTTGAAGTTTTGTCTGTTTAGGCACAAATGTTGACTCCTTTTCTGTCTTCCTATTTTGTCTGCATGATTGTGTGAAGATTTTTCCCACTCTAAATAAGGGCATCAATGTATGCAATGCATAAGAATGACCTCAACTTTGCCTTTGTTGTGTTTGAAAGCAGTTTGTAGTTCTCCTGGTTCTACGCCATACTCTTCCTATTGTGCTTAATGGGGCAGGAGAATACTCATATACATTATACATTGTAAGTTCCCTATAATTTGTGCTTTTAAAATGTGTAGTGTGTTAATATCAGTACATTGTGGCATACTCAATTGGTTAAACTACTTGCAGCTGCTGATGCTAAGAACCATTGGGATTTTGCTGCCAATGTGTGTCATGCTTAAAGCATGTAGCATCATTCGCAATCGTCGAAGACATCGTCTGGTCGGTAAAGGATTTAAATTCCCTTGTTTCTAAAATCTGCTGAATTGATAGCTTAGCCACCCTAGTGTCTTTTTGAGCTGCCGTCCATGGTGATTTGCATAAATTTATCATTTCTTGCTGTTGAAGCACTTGAATTGATAAACCGTATTTTGCATTCAAGCTAATTTCACTTTTAATGCATGAAATAGCTTCTTATGATCCAGGACAACCCCCCCCCCCCCCAAAAACCCCAAGGACACACACCCTTGACCTTGGTGGACTTTCAGGGTACTGGTTTGGTTCATTTTCACATTTAGTTGCACAATTGAATAAAGACGAGTAGGAACTCATCAGTGAATCAGACTATTTCAAACTCTCTGTATCAGACATCATCCTCTTTCCTACAACGTCGAATTTTGAGAGCGACGTGCGACACTAGAGTTGGTGGAATTGAGGTTTCAGTGAAAGTGCTAACGTTTCTCTTTTTTTTGTTGCCGGCTCCCACAGATCCCTACGGAACTCGAATTTGCAACATCAGATGGAGAAAATGATCATGTACAGCCACAACTTGCAGCTCATTTTATCCATGTTCAGTAACTTTTCGTGCAGATGAAACAGGTCTTTCAAATGAACAAACCTTAACTGTCGTGTTTTCGCACAAGGCATACACTCGGTGCCTAACGTTGGAGGTTGTATGCCAAAAAGCCGGATGCATAAATGCTTCAGTTACGAACGAGATTGACGAAAGGAAGTAAGCCAGAAACACTGGAGAAAGACATCTGAAAAGAAAACAAGATACAGAGAAAGACCCTAAGGTTTTAGAATCCTCTGATATGTAAATATTTGTCTATGTACATAATACTGTTATGAACATACATCTCTTGTCTGTCAAAACATTTTCTTCTTTTTGTGCTTATTTTTTGCGTGGAGGTGCAAAAACATCTGAAGTTGGGCATTTTCTTCTTTTTGTGTTTATTAACATCTGAAGTTGGGCTTTTGATAAGAAACCTTTGCTAGGTAAACTAAACCAAGTGGTGTCTATAAAGGTTCGTCGTTCATGGGAATACTTTAGCTTGTTAAGTAGGAAAACCTTTCCCTCTTAAACACTGCTGCCGTAATCATTGTGGTTCCTTCATGGGATTGCTAAGCCTCTTTGAAGTCTCGCATCAAGATGCATTGGATGGTGAGGTTACAACTCAAATTTCTCAAGTGATCCCATACCACATACCCTTCCTTGTGGCCTGGTTATTATAATGGGGACATGCATAATGGATACACGGATACACCACAAACAAAATCTTTTTATGGGAATTTAGCTTTGGTATCTGTAAATCCTCCTTAATTTGGTAAGCTTTACTGTCTTGCAATGGCCGCACAGGACTTCTTGCACTTCAGGAACGAACCCCCTGATCTGCTCTGTCCTATAGCATAATCTTTCCTATTTACATTCATTTATCGATAGGGTTCCATACTTCGCATTTAACACCATCATTTAGCGTGGATCTTAGATACAAAATAATTTCACCCATTTAAGAAGGGACGTCAACTTCAAAAGATGTTTCATATATGCTCGGTATCTTTGTGATTCCAAAAATGTTACGTTATGGATAAAATTTTTTTATATTTTCAACGAGATCTACGTCGCTTGAATTACAAGTAAGTCTAAACCAATTAAAAAACGAATGTATGTGGACCTCGTGCTACTTGCAAGTGAACACAGGTCCTATAATTCATTATTCATAAATAAGACAGCTAGCTAATTAATCCCCCTTTCCATAAGAATTAATATTCTCAGGTCAAACTTTCCTTGTACAATTAGAAAGAATATCATGCTATACAAGTAATACTACTATTTGATCCACATTTCATTCTCTCCCATTCCGCTGTTTTGCCCCCCCTCTCTCTCTCTCTTGTTCTTTCTCTCTCTAGCTTTGGAGTGATTAACCATGGGGGTAGAAGGTAGTACTAATGGAGGAGCAGTGAGAAGGAGAGGTTGCTTGTGCAGCAAGGAAGATTTCTTGCCAGAAGAGTCATTCAAGAGCTGGTCAAACTACGTGGCGGCACTACGGGAGACTCCGGCGAGGTTCATGGACCGACTCACGAGCCGGTCACTGGACGAGACGGAGCTCCATGAAGTGAAGGGTCGGAGTCAGCATGAGATGAAGAAGAACCTGACCTGGTGGGACCTCATGTGGTTCGGCATCGGTGCAGTCATTGGTGCCGGAATATTCGTTCTCACCGGACAGGAAGCCAAGGAACGCGCTGGTCCGGCTGTCGTACTGTCTTATGTCGTCTCCGGCGTGTCCTCCATGCTTTCTGTCTTCTGTTACACTGAGTTTGCGGTTGAAATCCCTGTTGCAGGTAATTTTTCTGTCTTTATTCGATCTTATTGGTATTCAAAGTTCGGCTTTTGAACAATTTGTATGTTGTAGATGTATATGATGTTAATGCATGGCATTATTTCGGGGTGATATGTTTCTAAATTTGTAGAGTTGGTGAAGTTTCAAATGAGACATTTGATTTTTGGAATTCTGAGGAAGCGAAAATGAAATATACAGATGAGAAATTTGTGGAGTGGATGGGTTATATTACAAGAATATATTGATATTTGACAATTGTTACAATTTTCTAAGTTAATTCTAATTAGAATAAAGTACGATTAATCGTATGCCAAATAAATATCTTAAATTTTCTAGTTTATTGACCCCAATGATGCTAGCTAGTCCAAAACATATAATCATATTATATATATTCTATAATGGAAAGAAATCATTAAAATTTTAATTTTTCTCGCATCGATTTAATTTTTTTTTAATTTGTTGCATTTGCTGTAAGGTATTTACAAAATCATAATTAGTTTTAAAAGAGTTGTCTTACAAAATTTATACCATTTGACTTATGGGATAAATTTGTGTGCGTATGCGTGTGGCCATGTTATATATACATTAAGAGGTACTGATCAATAAAGATCAAAACGGAGAAACACTTTCATATAGAAAGAACAAAAAGGGGGGGGGGGGGAAGAGGACACTTTAAATGTAAAATAAACACTGAATCCATGTGCCGTCATATGTACAGGCCAAGTCAAACATTAGCTGGCATCAACTTGCGCTGTCTGGCACATTGGGACTATCATAATCACATACCTCTCAATGTTGACCATCACTTAGCTTCCTAAATATTGATTAAAGGTCACACTGAACACAAGAAATTTGAACAAAATCACAAGTAAAATTATGAATTAAGTATATATATGTTGTCAACACTGATTTTAATTTTCTGACAAAAATTATACCACAGGTGGATCATTTGCGTATTTAAGGGTAGAATTGGGCGATTTCATGGCTTTCATAGCGGCTGGAAACATACTTTTGGAGTACATCATTGGTGGTGCAGCCGTTGCTCGTGCATGGACTTCGTACTTTGCCACCCTATGCAATCGCCATCCTGACAATTTTCGTATTACAGTGCACCACTTGAGCCCTGACTACAGCCACCTAGACCCAATAGCCGTGGCAGTCAGTGCCATAATCTGCATCCTTGCGGTGAAGAGCACCAAGGGCTCCTCGCGCTTCAACTACTTTGCCTCCATCATCCATATCGTTGTCATTATCTTCATCATCATAGCGGGTTTGACCCATGCAGACACCAAGAACTATGCCTCCTTTGTGCCATTTGGTCCGCGAGGGGTGTTCCAGGCCTCTGCGGTGTTGTTCTTTGCATATGTTGGGTTTGACGCAGTCTCAACCATGGCGGAGGAGACCAAGAACCCTGCTAGGGATATACCTATTGGGTTAGTTGGCTCCATGGTTATAGCTACTTTGGCGTATTGCTTGATGGCTGTGACACTTTGTCTTATGCAACCTTATGGTGATATAGACAAGGATGCTCCCTTTTCGGTAGCATTTGAGAAGGTCGGAATGAGTTGGGCTAAGTACATTGTGGCCGCTGGTGCACTCAAGGGTATGACAACTGTTTTACTCGTCAATGCTGTGGGTCAGGCTCGTTACCTGACCCACATTGCTCGAACCCATATGATGCCCCCTTGGTTGGCCGAGGTAAATGAGAGGACCGGGACCCCAGTCAATGCTACAGTTGTTATGATGGTTGCCACCGCGATAATAGCCTTATTTACGGACCTCAATATCTTGGCTAACCTCCTCTCGATCTCCACATTGTTTATCTTCATGATGGTAGCATTGGCTCTTTTGGTACGTCGGTACTATGCCACCGGAGTGACCACACCAAGGGACCGGAACAATTTCATTACTTGCATTGTGCTCATACTTGGCTCATCAATTGCTACCGCGGCCTACTGGGGGATTAGCCAGACGGGATGGATTGGTTATGTGATCACCGGACCCATTTGGTTCTTGGCAACATTAGGGTTGAGACTGCTCGTGCCTCAGGCGAAGAATCCAAAGGTATGGGGCGTGCCTCTTGTGCCATGGTTGCCATCTGCGTCAATCATGATCAACATTTTCCTCCTCGGATCAATTGACAAGGACTCTTTCATAAGGTTCGGCATATGGACTGGCCTACTTATGGTTTACTATTTGTTCTTAGGGTTACATGCATCATATGACACTTCAAAGGAGCTTAAGAAGACCATTGAAATAGAGAATGCCGCAGAATTGGGCAGGGGATCTAGCTAGCTTGAATGGTTTTCATGGGGCGAACAATGCTATTCAAGGATAGTAAATTAAAGCATATTGTAGGTACATATGATGATGAATTAGATATCATCCTAGTGCTAGTTAATAGTTCGGCATTTGCAAGATTTATTACTTTTGGATTGCTGTTGACTGTGTCTGGGTGAAAATTTATTCAAATTAATTCATCGTAATTCGCTGTAATTCTATTCGCATCACATGTAATATTTATCTACGTTCGAGAAGACAAAAGAATTTACGAATGGAATCGCTTCTTACCGGTCCAGTTGATGCAACTTGATGGAAGGCTAGCTTGATTAGAACTTTCCCTCTTTTTGAGGGGAAGGAATATTAGAAAGGTAAAAATTACCCATACCAAAAACAATTTAAAATATTATTCTATAGCTTGCTTAATATATGAAGTATATTTGTTTAATTTTTGATGTCCAAGAATAAAGAAGGAAATTTTAAGACAAATATTCCTAAAAGACACAATAATAATGTATTTTTAAGATGAGATTGATTATTAGATGGCACTCTTCATTTCTTTAAAAGTCCCCCCAAGAAATTTCAAGTAACCTATTGCTGAGAGCTTTGGAGAAAAATCCAACAAAAGGAGAGATAAGGAGCAAGATAATTAATTAATATGCTCGAGTGATTGCATTCACCAGATATGTTTGAAAGGCACCCCAAATACATAACCAAAAAGATCAAAGAAGAAAATAAAAATATTGGACAAAAAGAAAAGTAGGGTTTGGAATTTGACTGAGATTTGCCAAAGCAAACCCACATTCAATTATCCTGTTTAAATGACATTGAATTTATAATGATCCAAAATTAGAGATATTTTAAATTAATTCTAATTGAAATTCGAGCCAGCACGATGACATAAAATCTAATTAGAAATTTGTGTTTTTTCTTGCTTATGTTATCATGCAAGAATCAAGATAAACATACTGTTTAGTGCCCAAAAAAAATTGGTTAATAAGAACATAACAAAAAGAGTTTATACGAATAATATGATAGAATTCAATCAAATCACTTAGCTATCACCAATTCAAACTTTATTTTACCAAAATAAGTCCTCCATATGAAAAATAAAATAACTCTGTATCACTGCAAATTATTGTGTGCAATTAGGTGGACATCTCATTTATCTATCGGGGCCTACAATTATTGTCATATTTTTCCTTTGTCTTTCTTTGCATGATTTTTTTTTTTTTTGGGGGTTCATTTTGTCCACCTTTTTTTTACACATTATTTACTCGGAAGTTTAATATAATATGTTCGTCCTTTTTATCCTCTATTTTTTACACATTAAAAGAATTTATATTTGTTAAAAAAAAATCTTTCTTCCTTTTTGTCTTATTTTCTATTTTATAGTTTATTATCTCTTAATTTTATAACCTGTTTTATCTTCTTTCTTCTTTCTTTTTTCTCTTTTTCTTTTGTTTAGGCAAATGTGGAGAAGACCAATGAGCAAATACTTATTACTTACTTCACTTATTTGTGAATGGCATACCATACATGCTCCTCTCCTCCAAAAAAAAAAAAAAAAAAAATGCACACACATGTTTTTAAATTCTTTCATTGAAATATTAAGGTATACACTTATATTTACATTATGGATCTACATTCATTATTTTTATTTTTTAGATAAATATTAATTGAAAATTTGTATATTTATTATCCATATTTTTACTCAATATAAGCATATAGATTTATAAAACTAAACAAAAATAAGAAAAAAATTCACTAAAAATTTTTTTATGTATGGATACAACATTAATGAGTAATACTGCATATACTAGTGAGTTATATAGTATATTTAATAAGCAATACAATGTTAGTAAGAAATATTTATATTATTTTTTATTATGACATAAGTGCATTTGTATTATACATATTTAGTCAGTACAATACAAATATAATCCAGCTTACTAAAAATATGTCATAACTCACTAAATATAAGTCATAACTCACTAAAAGGTGAATATATCATACCTTAGACTATGAGCAAAAAAAGTATATGTGCTAACCAAAATACCACTCCTTCCCACTCTCACCCACTTTCACTTACTCCTTCTCACTCCTACATATAACTATTGTTTCTCATATTTTGAAAACTTTTATAATTTATATAATTGTGTGTATAAGTAGTCTGATAATAATTATGAAAAGTTTTATTTATTTTTCGAATATTATGCAAATAATTGTTAGTCATGCTGAAAATTGTAGATGACGTAACTTTTGTTATATATATGGAACAAATAATCTTTTTCTACTTTGTTAAGCGAATGTTAGTTTTTTATGACTAGCAGATATTTTGGATTTGATTCTGTATATGGAAGAGATAGATGCTTATTTTTTTTTTTTTTGCGTTGGTTACGAAATATTTATTATAGGTCATCAAAGCATAGATGATTGTTGCTGTATGTGTAACATATTTATTTTTCGTTCATCATAATTTGCAGCCAAATTTGCAGATGTTTTTTCCGGCATAATGAATGAATGTGTAAATTTTTTTATTGTTATTTGTAATTTGTGATAGGAGGTGTAGATACGTTATACGTGTATTTTGAGTAGATATTTTTTCTGTGTGCATTAGTAATAAAATATTGGAAGTTCTTTACACAAATTGCGGATGATTATTTTTCGTGTACTGAGACCATGTTCTTTTTGTTGAAAAATATGGGTTGGTAAATAGGTGACGTTGGTTGAGACTGGTGGAAGTGGATTAAAGTAGGTTGAAGTGGATATTTTTAGTTGAAATAGGTTAAAGTGGGTATTCTTTTGTTGAAATTTGTTGAAGTAGGTTAAAATGAGTTGAAGTTGATTAAAGTTGATTGAATTTTTCTTTGTATAATGGGTAAAAGTTGCTTAAAATAGTGAAAATTAGGTTGAAGTTGATTGAAGTGGCTTGAAGTTGATTTTAGTAGATTGAAGTGGGTTGAAATTGGTTGAAATTGATATTTTTTTTATTGACGTTCTTGAAGTGGTTGATGTGGGTTGAAGTAGTTAAGGTTGGTAAATTTGGTTTACTAAGGAAAATAACAAGACCTGAACATATGTGTATTTTTTCATTGTTTCTATTTGGTTAATATATAAAAAAATATATTTGTAATTTATTTTACCAATAATAAAAATTACAATTTTTGGGGGGTAACAACGGTCATGAAACAATATTTCATATCTGAGTCAATACAGAAAAAATTTTTTTCAGTCTAAAAATTTTTTATCATCGGTAATTACCATAACAAATAAAAGATTGTATTAAAAAACAAAATACGTAACTTACATCAACTCTCCTACTTCATTCCCACTCCTTCTCACCTTTCCCACACTTAAAAAAAATACCACTCCTTCCCCCTTTCCGTCTCCTTCCCCCTTTCCACTCTCATCCATTCCATACCTGCAATTTTTCAACGAAAAGAACAGGGCCTAAATCATGTTGGTCACAAAATACATTTTATAACTCACTAAATATCTACCATAGCTCACTAAATAAATAGTATAGCTCATTAAAAAGAATAGTACATATAGCCAGCAAATAATATTGTCAAATTCTTGGGTTATATTACAGCTCAATTTTTTTACTATGACATAAAGGTGTATGCATTATATTTTATTAGTATAATACAAATGTAGTGAACTCATTAAATATAGTACAACTCACTAAATATATGTCATAACTTACTACATATATGTCATAACCTACTAAAAAAATATAGACAACTATAATATAGTTTAGTGAGTTTCATATGCACAATAACATTTTTTTAATACAATAGCACATTTTAATAACTTATATAGTATTTTTACTATGTGAAATCTGGGGTACATAAGATGCATTGGTTTTGATCTATCTGCTCACTAAAAATATGTATTAGCTCATCAAAATTATGTCTCAACTCGACGAAGTTAAGATTTCATGTTAAGGGGGCCAAAGAATTGAGTTATAGATATAAAAAATAAAAATTTATGGCAAGATTTGAACACAAGCACACCCATGTGGGGTTGAAGGCATAACTACCACTCAAACCAATTGTACACTATGCATCAATCTAACACCTAAATTTTATATAGAGGTTTTTGGGTTCTGGGGGTGGGGCCATGGCCTCCTTTGGCCCAATGGTAGCTTCGTTCATGAAAATATTATAGTGAGCTATACATCATTTTTAGTAAGTTGAAATTCGATTGTCCAACTGCTTTTGTACAATCGATCGTATGATATAACAACTCATTAAATAAATATCATAACTCATTAAAAAAATATAGACAACTAGAATATAATTTTGGGAGTTTTTGATGCACAATAACTTTTTTTTTTAACTACAATAGCATATTTTAATAAGTTATATAGTATTTTTACCAAGTTAAACTTGGGTACATAAGATGCATTAGTCTGTCTACTCATTAAAAGTTTGTATTAGCTCACCAAAACTATGTTTCAGCTGACTAAAATATTTTAGTGAATTATGTATTATTTTTAGCGAGTAAAATTAAGTGTATAATAATATGTTTTAATAAATTATATGATATTTTTAATGAGCTAAAATTTAATTACATAATTACATCTGTACAGATGATCGTATGATAAAACAACGGCTTTATCACAAATGTATGAACGCCTTGCCCAAAACTTATCACGGGTATGAGAATTAAGACACGTCCCAATCTAGGCTCGTAAGAGTTTTTTTTTTTTTTTTTGGGGGGGGGGGGGGGGACTGGGGAGTTGTGAGAAGAAAATTTAAAATAATTGGAAAGCGTGTGGAGTGCGAGTGGGGCGTAGTGCCTTAAAAAAAGTCAGAAGTAGAACACAGAGAGGTTTTGGGAAGAGGAGGGTGGAGTCGTGGGTAGAGAGAGAGAGAGAGAGAGGTGTCGGTAACTCAAACAGTCGTTTGGTTGTGACGCAATCGCCATTGAAGTTGATTCAGGTACCTTCATTTTCAGATTTGCGTTTTCTTCTTCAGGCATTTGATGTTCTCATCTCAAATCACGAGCTTTCAATTTTAAATACGCATTGCTCTGCTTGCGGTATTAGGGTTTGGGTCTGGGTTTTGTTTCATCTCTTGATTTGTTCATCCATGATTTGTCATTTTGAGGTTCATTGGAGACTGATCCATTTCGGGAGTTCATCGTTTGATTCTTATTGTTTTATCTTTTTGACAAATTGATTAGATTCAGAAGATAAGTATTTGAATTGAGAAATTCCCAATTTTGCAGTTCGTGATCTGGGAATTCTTTGAGTGAGATCAATATGTCAGCGGCAGAAGATGTCAAGAACCCAGATGGAGAAAAGCCGATGCCATCATCTGAAGAGGAGGTTCAGTTCTCTGCAGTTTTACTTTGTCACTTTCTTTTCTTTCTTTTTTTTGAATTGGATTAACTCTGAATCTGTTGGAGTATCGTTATGGGGCTTTGATGTTTAAATATAATCTTATTTGTGTTTGTTTTCACTTGTAGGATGCAGTGGTTAAGAAAAAGTACGGCGGGATTATGCCCAAAAAACCACCTCTTATCTCTAAGGTATATAGCTTCGACTTAAGTGCTTCTCCTTGTTGTGGAGCTTTGTATGTTAATTAATTTTGTGGGTTTGGTGTCAAATTAATCTCCAAAAGTTATATGCCCCGAAAAGATACATCTACCCAAATTACCAAATGCGATCGATTAGCAGATCCCCTAATTCTCGCTGATTTTCACGGCAGGATCATGAAAGAGCTTATTTCGATTCCGCCGATTGGGCTCTAGGAAAGGTAATTTTCCTGCACCCTAAATTCCATCTAATCCATGAGTATTTAGTTTCCACTTTGCGAACTGAGGGAAAAATCTTGCTCTGATACAATACTGTAATGATTTTTCACTCGCCGAAAAACAGCAAGGTGTAGAGAAGCCTAAGGGACCACTTGAGGCACTTCGGCCTAAACTACAGGTATTGTGAACCCCCTCACGCTTCAGAGTGCATTCTTGCCAGTTCTACATACATGACTCAGTATGTAGTTGAGCATTTTTTTGGATTGGACATTTTGTGATTTAAAGTTTTTATGTACGAGTTGCTGATTTTATGTATGGGCAAACTTGAACCATGTGATTGGTGATTTTTCTCTGCTCTAAATAGCAGATTGAAAACATCTTATTGATTTGGTTTCTTCCTTCTGAGCATTACTACCTGATCAACTGTTAATGAACCTGTTTTCTTGTCATTTGCTTTAGTAAACTTATTCTATCGGAGGGAAATCTACTGACTAAATTGGGATTCTACGTAACTTTTATAGTAGTAGTTTTGCTGGTATCTATCGACGCCTGCCAGAATTCCCAACAATGACCTCGCTGCAAGTCTCTGTAGGTTCACAATGTGATTTTATTTGTCTTAACTGGACAGGAGTCAGGATTGACATTGGGTGGTAGTATTATTAGTGGTCGTTACTGCTTTCTTCAATTGCTTGCCCCTTTGGCTTATCATCCTTTACAAAGCGTATATCGGATCAAGCTTGTTGAAAAGATTTTCATATTTACTAATAAAAGATTTTCATATTTACTAGTCATAAAATGAAGTAAATCGTGGGGAAGTACGACACTACCTATGCTACCAAGTGTGAATTGCTCCTCACCATGGTCGAGGGAGGCCTAGATGTAGGTAGCCTCATGCGTGGAACCAATGAGACTGATTCTGAGAGATCCTTAGAAAGGTTTTCCACAGAACTAGTTAATGCTATATTCTATATTTATGTTGGAATAGCAGTTACCACTTGTGTGTTAATGGTGGGTTGGCTGGGAATGAGGAGATGGTATATTAAGTGTATGCTTAAAGCAGCTTCCTAAACTTCCACTGACACATGCGATGAGCTACTGCTGAACGATAAACTATTCGAATTATCTCATTGTTTCTTATGATTGCAGCCCACTCAGCAACAAACGCGGTACCGAAAATCTCCTTATGCTCCTTCGGACGGTGAAGGTAAACACTGTGCTAATAACCTGTCTTTCTAATCCAAAATAATCTCCATTGCTGAGTTGAATTTTACTGTTTTCTGTGCTCTGCACATAGATGGAGGAAGTGCCCCATCCGAGGAACCGACTCCTAATGAATGAAATAGTGATGCAGTCTTCCATAATTTCAAGATTGCTGATTGGTTACTTTTGGTCCATTCTAGATTGAAAGAGTAATGTTCTGTTTACCTTTAGAATAAGCGCCACATTTCCAAATGAGAGAAACTGCTCTATCAATGTCATGCTTCTGCAATTGAAAATTTCGTTCCATTGGTTTTGTTTTTTTTTTTTTTTAAATGATGTGGGACATTCTTATTTATTATGGCAATGAAACTAAAAGGGCCTTAGACAGTTCCAGTGATGCATCTTGACTAAGCTCTTCTTGCATGGTCTTGTACTACTCATATTAAGCCCATTCCCTAGAGGAGTTTAGGTCCTATTTTTTTCTGATTGTTCGTAAGCAACTAGGATGGCAGCTATTGACCCTATTCCCCAGAAGAGTTTGATGCCTATTGATGCTGGCAGCGAGAGGCTATATAAGCAGACAGGTTCTCTGTGTTATACACGTACTGATTTGGAAGAGATTAGAGATGATGAAGATGGAAGAGTGATGAAGTCTTGATATATTGACTTACGAACAAAAGTTTGTGAATATAAACAAGAAATCACGCGTAACATACAAGAAATGCTTTCTTGAATTTTCTATATCCAAAAATGACAGTCACATGCACAATCGCACGCATTACCTGGCAACCTAAGCATATTCCAACGATCACAAAGCAAGGGACCTTATGCTCAAGACATTAACAAGATAAAGAGACCTTGATTGGTATGCAGCTATATAATTCTGTGCAGGGGCGCACTTGTTTCTCATTCCATATTGCCGACCAGGGAAACTTATACCACATAAGGAATCATTTGGGTTAAAGTGCATATTGAAGCCGGGCGAGTTTTAGTTCCGCATGAATGTTACTGTTGCAAGACATGATCCAACCACTCCTCCAAACATAAACGTTGGGTATGATCGAACATGATCAATATATTGGAAAAAGGACCTCCTGGCCGGGCGAGGACTGAGGTTTCCTGGTTAACAGACGCAGCAACGGATCTTCGATTGAGTTCCTCCACTTCTCTTACTGATTTGCCTTTTGTATTGTTACAAGATGTTATGACCAGCAGTCATGATGTTAGCGTGATGAGAAATTCGGGCAGAATGGCAATGAACATAAAGTATACCCCCACCCCAGGTTTTTCCTCATATTTTTTTTGTCTTTCTAATTTTCTTCACGCCAAACAGGGGAAGATTTTCATTTTTCTATTTTTTTTTCTTTCCAAGCTATTTTTCAAAGTCCAAACAAACCCTTAGCTTAATGGTAAGGGTTGGATCCTAGATGAGATTATGTCCATTTCAGGTTAATCAAGTTCAGAAGAGTTGCTGGTGAAGCTTAGGTGAAGTTCGGATTTGAGTTAATTTGAAGCTAACTATGTCGGCTCCGTTGAAGTTTGGATTGGCTCTACTTCAATGGTGATACATTAGGTTAATTCGTGCTGGATATGCGTCTAGCCAACTCTCAACTTTAGTTTAAATTGATACTTGTAAATTTCAAGTTACTCTAAACTTTGAATGGGGACAATCTCGAGTTGCATTCAAAAACCTATTCAATTAGATGAGTCCAATGTGTCAATTTTCTTCATTAATTCAAATATTTGTACTCCTGTGTTGATTTTTGCTAATGCTTTCTTTCTCTTGTAAATGAGTAACTAGATGACTTAGGGTCTGTTCTTTTCGTGGGTAAATTGGAATGAGTAAAAGGGTGAAGTGGGTTGAAGTAGGTTGAGGTAGGTTGAAGTGGGTTGAAGTTGGTTGAAGTGAGTTGAATTTTGTTTTTTTATGTGATAAATTGAACTTGGTTAAAATAGTAGAAGTGAGTTGAAGTAAGTTGAAGTGGTTTGAGGTTGGTATTTTAGAATTGACCCATGAAAAAAACTGGCCCTAATTTAAAGTAAAAGAACAAATTCTCCTTTCACTCTAAAAAATTATAGTAGTGTTCCTTTTAACATATCAGAGTATTATGAATTCCTGCTAAAGTAACAGACATGCAACTAGCTAGGTATGAGGCGTTCATTATTCTATTTGATTTTGTCCATTGCAATGGTATTGCCTTTTAAAATCACAAATTTTAAAGGTTTGACTGACTGAGGTTGTAATACTATACTATGTTCTGGCACTTTGATATTCTAAAAGTTCATTGATGTACAGAGACACTTTTTTATTTAAGAAAAATCAGCTATTGCAAAAATTGAGTAATAATGTACATATTAGATACTTGTGTCAAATACCTTAATTATGTTAGTTGATATCTATATAATTTAGCAATCCTACAATACTAATTTGATTAGAAATCAAATGTTGGCTCTTGTGTTACTTACAAGTTATAATAATGTTAGTTGAGAAGCCTTATTTGTTTTAGAATTATATCAGCCGTGTTCGGCGAACGTTTTGAGTAGCATTTAGTTATTTGACCAAGTCAATATACTAATCAGCTAATTTTTAGTATTCAGTAACATAATGTATTTGCTAGCATTTCAAGTGACATTTAGTGTTCTAAGCAGCGTTTCTGAAAAGCTAACAGTATTAGTTTTTGGAATTCAGAAGTAACGTTTCATATTTTTTTTGGCCAAAAAATATCATTTGGAAATATTATATTTGAAAATTACTTATATCTTTTATGATAATTCATATTAATTAGCTAACCCAATAGTTAAATTTACTGAACACATTTATATCAACCGCTCATCTAAACAGCTATCTGCTAATAGCTAAATTGAAAACGATATCAGTTATCTAAACAATTAATTTTACCGAACAGACCATCATTTTTCTTTTTTTTTTTCCTCAATTTGATAATTTTCCAAAATGCTAATAATAATAAGATTAGATAAGATGATTAAAGTATCAAATATACACGCTTAGATTCTTTCGTAACAAATGCTAATTATTAGAAAAAGGATTAAAGCAACTACAATTTGAAGCGACATAAATCTTGAAGAAAATTCAAATTCAAATATTTGATTGCATCTTTTCAAGTTTCAATAGGGAATATGTGGTAATTACTTATCCACATACAAAAATCATATCCACGACATATCAAATGAAAAAAAACAAAAAAAAACCCTAAGTATTATACACCTTTTAATCTCCCTCACCAACATTAATCTTGCTCCCAGAAAAAAAAACAAGAACAATAATCAAACACACCTCTCTTGTGCCTAAAATCAAGGGAGAGTTTCAAAAGAATGGAACTTCCACTCCACCAAAAAAAAAAAAAAAAAAAAAAACCCATTTTTCCTTTTTCTTCAAATGTTTACCACACACTCGCAGGCTCTTCAACGATAGTCTCAAGCAGCGGCTTCCTGGACCGGCGGTGCTGAAACTCCTGCGAACAAAACTCCTCCACTCCCTCGCCGCCCTCACGCGCCGGCGACTCACACTCCCTACCCTCAACCTCGCACGCCGGAACCACCCTTACCTTTCCGGCACCACCGCGGCTAGCAGCCAGAAAAACAGCACCCATATCGGCGGCGGTCACAATCGAGTTCACCCGCTTCATCGGAAACATGGCGTATACATTAGCGATCTCCAGATCGTCATCGGCGTTCAAAGCCGAAAATCGCCGCCCGATTTGCAACGATCTGGAGTTCACGAGGAAGAAATTAGGGATTTCAAGCATAAGCTCCGCCGCCTTTGTGGGTTGCTGGAAAATTTTGATCTCGCCGGAGGGGGAGATCACTTTCGCCGTCTTGCTCTGTTTTCCGATCGGGCCGGCCAATGCACAGGATGCGTAGTTTCCCATGATTTGTTTTTCTGGGCAAATTTTTAAATGAATTTGTAAAATGGGATTGAATTTCGTAGGAAGATTTGTTTTGGGGTTGGCGGGGTTGAAATGGGATTGGAGTTTGATGGTTGTATATATACAGGAAAATTTTTTTTTTTTTAAAAGCAAAAGTGAAGGACAGCTGGGATTTTGTGGAGAGTAGAAGCTTGGACGAGTTGACAATTGATAGTCCAAATTTGCTAGTTAAGGACTGTTTTTTTCATTGGTAAATTCAAATTAGTAAAAGAATAGAATAGATTGAGATAAATTAATATTAATTAAAATTAATTTTTTTTGAAGTGATTTGAAGGGAATTAAAGTGAGTTAAAATATGTTGAAATGGGTTGAAGTGAGTTGAAGTTAGTTAAAGTTAGTTAAAATAGTGAGAATAAAATTTTCAAGGAGGTGAGTTAAAGTCGGTTGAAATATATTAAAGTAGGTTGAAATTGATTGAAGTTGGTTGAAATTAGTATTTTTTATTGAAGTTGGTTGAAGTTGATAAATTAAAAAGATCAACGAAAAGAACGTGCCTTTAGGACCTGTTCTTTTTGTTGGTAAATTTGGGTTCATAAAAAGGTAAAGTTGATTGAAGTGGATTGACGTAGGTTGAAGTGGGTTAAAATTGATTGAAGTTAGTTGAAGTTGATATACTTTTTAAAGTTGGTTAAAATAGTGAGAATAAAATTTTGAAGGAAGTGAATCGAAGTAGGTTAAAATCGATTAAAGTGGGTTGAAATAGATTGAAGTTGATTTTTTTATTGAAGTGGGTTGAAATTAATTGAAGTGAGTTGAAGTGGGTTAAAATAAGTTGAAATTGATAAATTTGAAAAGATCAACCAAAAGAACAGGCCCTCAGAGGGTTGTATTTTTGTTAAAAAATAGGGGTAGATAAATAGATGAAGTTAATTGAAATAGATTAAAGTATATTGAAGTGGATTGAAATTGATATATTTTTTATATAATAGATAAAAATTAGTTAAAATAGTGGGTAAAGTTAATTAAAATTGATTGAAATTAAAGTATGTTGAAATTAATTTTTTTATTAAAGTTCATGAAGTAAATTAAAATAAATTAAAGTTTATAAATTAGAATTTATCAATAAAAAGATTAGGGCTCATTTGTGCTTAAACTTCTTCTCTTCTCTGTTTTTGTTTGTTTGTTTGTTTTTTTTTTTTTGAGGGGGTGGGGCGGGGGGAATAAATTTGGTTGATTGGTTGTGGGGATTCACGCGTTTTCTAGTTGTGTGGTTAGAGTTGTGTGGTTAGAGTTGTGTAGAGCCCCACATCTAAGAAATTGTCATGGGTCCACAAAAGTATATTTAATTGCTAGTCCCTCCCCTCCTCTTTCAATTGGAGTCACACTTGTTGTCGATTCTAAGCAGGACCGTCCTGTGTCAAGATTACGGTGAGACGTTAAGAAAAGTCATTCAGATCATAAAACATCTCGATAAGAAAGAGGTTAATTGAATAACATGATTTATTAGATTTTCTCACATAAGAATTAACAATAGCATTGTAAACTTATATAAAATAAACTCTTCAAAAATATGTTCTCTTTGTTCGGAAGTTTAAAGAGAAAATCTTACTTAAGAATTTCATATGATAAACTATTTTTTTATCTATTGTCTTCTACTTAAATATTCACATAGGTTTCATGATAAAGTCTGAAGAAATACTAAAATCTAAGAAATCTAGATTACAAGTTTCATTAAATATCTTAGCTACTTAAAAATATCCAAGTATTTGAGCATATTGTAAACTGTAAAAAGTTATTCTTAATTTATTAACAAACTTGTGCTCTTACGTGCGAATAACTTCTAGGACGAACTACACATACGATATTGAAATCTTCAATATTTGTATTGGAACTCAAGGCTTACTAATTAGAAATGCTCTAAGTCACATTTTAGGATCAATTTAATTAAACATTTGAGCTAATAATTGACATCTTAGAGTAGACTTAATTTAAGAATATATTTAATTAATGAGGTGCTTACGGCTTACTCCCTATGATTAGCTATGAATTAAGTAGATGAAGGAGAAGAACTAACCTTAAAGTTTGGGCAATTGTGAGCCGACATCGCTTAAGCTTATTAAAGAGGAATGTGTGTTTCCCAGTTAATCAATCTTTTGCCCAACATAGAAGTGTGATTAATCATAGAATATATGTGAGGATTAGCGTACCAAACTAAACTCATCCATAATAGTCATCTCAAGTTAGGAGGTGGCATCATGCTGCTGCACATGATTAACTGAAAGCCGGTGGACAGTCAACATCACCACCTTCTATTCAGCTTCTTAATTTCATATTATTATCATTAATAATTTAACAATATTATTATTATTATTATTGATTCCGGAGATTCTCGTGGTTTGCTGTAGGTGGTAATGTGGGACGAAAGAACGAGCTTATCGGATGGCACGTGAGTGACACCTGGCATCCTCCTCTTCCAAGGCTCAACCTGCAGGTCGGGGAACGCCTCTCCGACAGTCAAGTCAGTCAAGAATCTAAGTTAAAGGTGAGTAGAGAGAGAGAATGTAGTATGAGTCTAATGAAGAATTAGACTGCCAACTTCTTTCCCGAGGTAGGTAGACGACTATTTATAGTCCCTGTAGTATGGGGTAAAATAGTAATCTTACTTTGACTGTTCCGAGCGGGCCACTGGTTTGGCCTTGGGCCTCTTTGAGGAGCCCCATGAATCCCACTAGGGGGACGTTTTCAGGGGTGTAGGCCCAACATGCGAGACATTTGAGGTAGGCCCAGTGGGGAGATCATATTTCCCAAATCACTTAGCCCCTCACGTTTTGCCTGCACGCAGAGTCGGGCAAGTAGTCAGGCGAAATGTAAAATCCGTCCACGGTCGGTGTGTATCTGCAGCGTTTTGGAAATTGCTCCCATGTTGTGGGCAGTCGTGTGGCCGCCGACCACAGTGTCAACCAGACGTCTACAATGGAACAAGTCTTAAGGTTTGGACGGTGGCTTGGGAAATCACGCCATCAATGGGTATAAAACGTGGTCTCCAAGGTTGGGGGCTCTATCTTTCATCACCAGTATCGGCCTCATCGGGAGTTCCTTATTATGTCTTTTCCTCGTTCTCGAAGCACCACTGAGATGGCTCAGTATGTTATACGCATTTTCGAGTAGGATCGATGCGGGGTCGCTTTTCCCCCATTTCCTCCCCCGAACGATTTTTAGGCCTTGTGCCCAAGTTATGAACTTGCTGTGGCGGAGGGAGCTGCTCGGTGTTTCGAACTTCCGGAATTACCCCAGGTTATTTTCTATTCAATGCTTCTTAGCAAAGCTGAGAGCTTGGGGGTGCTACACGGGCGGACACTCCGCATAATGGAGTAAGCCCTCACCGAGCTTCGCTGGAGCATTTTTGAGGCGTGGGTGTGGCTAAACAGGGATTGAATCCTGGAGACCAGGGTCTGAGAAGAGGTCGAGCAAGAGGATGAGAGCTCGGACGCGGAAGAGGCTGCCTCCCCTTCGGATGAGGGCAAGTAGGAGTGAAGCCGGTCAGGAGGTGTCCCCGGGAGAGCGTCGGGCATCTACCCATCATCTTTTTCCTTTTTCTTTCTTTTCTTCTCTCTTTTTTTTTATCAGTAATGAAATGACTATGCATCCCTTCTTGTGAGCTTTGTCGTTTTTCCTATGTTCATATTGATTCGCATTAGCTGGATGGCGCAACCGCCCTAGTAGGATAGCGCGGCCTCACGAGGTGAGAGGGCCACGGCTTGAGAAGGCTGCAGCCTGATCGCCCATTCCTGTGATCCCAGATTTGATTGTCCGGTCCATAGCTTCCCTTTTGAGGTGGCAGGCCCTTTTTGATATTTCGTCGGGGGATAAGTGGGATGGCCACGTGTCACGAGTGGACTGGCTACTGAGTTTCGGGGTTATTTTAGTGAGACGCAACCCCCCTTATATTTCTTATATAAATACAAACCAACGTTCCAAGAAAGGCTGCCCAAGCACACTTCTTTCAGGGAGAAACAGTAGGGGAGAGAGAACAAGAGAGAAAGGGAAAGAGAGAAAGTTTTGCTCACCCCCTTCATTATGGCGTTTTCTTATCTTCATGACACCAGGGAGATGGCTGACTTCATGAGGGAGTCTTTTAGGTGGCACTGGAGGAGCGCGACACGCCTGCCTCGCCCGCTTCCAGAGGATTACCAGGATTTATGCCCGTGCTTTACGTTATCTGATGCAGAGAGAGCAGCGCTTGAATTTGAACTTTCCAAGATGGACTAAGCGACATTCTACGCCATGTTGCTGAATGATGCCATAGAGCTAGGCCTAGTGAGCGGCCCCATGGCTGTCGATCTGAAGTTGACCCTTGAGGGTTTGAGATAGGCATCCTTCGAGTCCTAGCTGAGTCGCAGCAGTCGCGGCCTGATAGAAGGGCAACGTCGTCAGCGAACCCTGCCAGAAAGAGCCCACGGGTTAGTGGACGACCAGGAGGAGAGCTCATGGTCAGATGGCCCACCGCCCCCTCTAGTGACGAGGAGTAGTGCTAGATTTTTTCTTTATTTTTCTTGTATTATGCCATTTTCTCATGAACTCCTCTATAAGAGGCGTCCGTAATCGCGGGTTGCTTTTAATATAACAACGGCTTTTCATGCGAAGGGTTTGCTTCTTCAAGGGCTAGACTTGTCCTTACTGTGCAGAGGACTGAGCAGGCCCTAGGTGACTAGGGCCACATGGCAAGAGGGGAGTGGCACGTTATCGCTTCGAGAAATGTACTCTTTTGGGTTGCCTATTTTTTCTTGTAAAAAGGGGGGATAGTAGAGCTCATAGGAAAATGCCATTCCCTTAACTTCCCTGTCTTTGTAGTGAGAGAGTGAGAGAGCAGTAGTAATCGAAGGGGAAGAAGAAGGATGAGCTCTTTTCCCACCTTCCAGGACGCCACACAAGCGGCGGAGTTCGTGAGGGACACCTTCCGCTGTCCTTTGAGGGAATTCACTGCCCTTCACCCAAAGCTGCTCCCTCTAAATTTGCACAGTCTTTGCCCCAATTTCGATCTCCTCGTGGGGATGCAGTTCGCCTATACTGCTCATATTCCTGAGATGGTGCAGGCAATCTTCTATACCATGATGCTCAACGAGACTATAGAGCTAGGACTCTCAAGCAAGGCCGTCATGGACCGCATGATGTTGGACCTGCAGGAGCTGAAGTGGGATATCATGGAGGTCTAGCTACAGGATATCGATGAAAGGCTCACAGATGCACAGGTTCCCCGCCTTATCAAGATTCTTGCTAATCCTCAGCCGTCGGTCTGCCCTAAAAAGACCTCGAGGCTGAGGGGCGCACCTCCCGTCTCAAGTGATGACAATGAATAGGCTGTAGAACTATGTTGTACTTTCCTTTCCTTTGTTTGCTTTTTGTGTTCGCTCTCTTTCTTCTTCTCTGTTCGTGTAGTTGTCATGTACTGATCTGGCCATTATAATAAAAGATTTCCTCTTTTGTGGCTCGCTTCTTTCTTTATGCCATGTGATTTTATGTATGTGTGGACTGACAACGCGGCGCTCGGCCTTAAGACCAAGACAAAGAGATTTAAAACCCCATTTTTGGGGCTTGAAGGGAATTGTTCACTCCTAAGACCGAGCCTGGGGACTGTTGGTCCTTACTGGGCTGGTAATGCCACATGAGCTAAGGGTCGGCTACGGAGTAGTGTTTTAAAACCTCTAGCCCCCAAGGGGGCTAAGAGCATGGCGGCTGGCTGTAAGACCGTGCGCAGGGACCGCTAGCCACCACTAGGGTTGAAGGTATAGCAATCGGTCATAGGACTGCGTTGAAGGACCTTCAGCAACCACGGGGCTAAAAGTGTAGGAATATAGCGCCAAGCCGTGGGGCCGT
The DNA here is from genome assembly GCA_029747015.1 of Carnegiea gigantea. Lineage (NCBI taxonomy): Eukaryota > Viridiplantae > Streptophyta > Magnoliopsida > Caryophyllales > Cactaceae > Carnegiea > Carnegiea gigantea. The sequence continues at coordinate 56,214 of JAKOGI010001716.1, read as the reverse complement.
GCTCAAAGACCGTTAGCCCCCATTGGGGCTAAGAGTATAGCGGACGGCCATAGGGCTGTGCTTAAAGGATCCTTAGCCCCCACTGGGGCTAAGAGTATAGCGACCGGCCATGGGGCCGTGCTCAAAGGCCGTTAGCCCCTATTGGGGCTAAAAGTATAGCAACCGGTCGTAAGGTCATGCTTTAAGGACCCTAACCCCTATTGGGGCTAAGAGCATAGCGACCGACCATGAGGCCATGCTCAAAGGGCCTTAACCCATGTTGGGACTAAGGGTATAGCGACCGGTCGTACGACCGTGCTGTTGAAGCTTTCACCTCCCGAGCCTGGGGTTCTTTGTCCCTGTAGGCGTGGCCCCGTGGCGCCGGTTGAGAGGACTTGTGTCTGTTCGGGTGTCTCGGGAGGAGTGGTTTCCACCTTTGCTCTATATAAGGGTGGTGGGCTCTGCGGAAAAAGTCATTTTTTCACCGCACACAAAACTGTTTAGAGAGAGAGAAACGGTTTCTAGAGAGAAAAGCTCTGCGTCCCCTTCAAACTGTCTTCAAATTCACAGTAGCATCTCGACTTTGTCCTTTGCATCTTCAAAGGATCTGTCTGTGCATTCATCATCATCTTCAACCTCCTCCTTTGAATCTTCATCCTCTTCAGGTATGCCTTCGTACCTCCTTCAACGATATCTGTTGTACTTATATTTTATTCAACCATGCCGCCATCTTGTTCATTAAGTGGGAATGTCCCTGAGGAACAGGCCAGTCCCTATTTGGAGGGCCGCCATCCCCAGTTCCCTAGTGTTAGGGAAAAGTTTTAATATTTATAAACCTCAAGTGCAAGGTGCATCGTAGAGTACTCAAGGTGTCGTCCGCAGAAAGTTGGGTTTTCAAATGCCACAACTAATTAAAGCGTCTCAAGGTAGGCAAAACAGAAGGGATAGAAAATAGAATTAAACTACTAAAATAAAACCAAAGACTTCGATTATCATTAAACTGAGATAAACCAACCAATCCAGTCAAACCTTAACCCTTGACCTAGCTAGCGTGTGACTAGTCTAATAAAACGAAACTTTAATGATCGGTTGCATCATTAAAGACCACCTAAGTCCTCTCTCAAGGGTCATGAGATAATCTAATTGTTTTAATCTCCTATTTCCATGGGATTAGCGCAATTAAACTACAAGATTGGCAACCCTTGACCCATGTTCGAATCCCAACTATTCTCTCTACCCACACTAGACAATCAACCTCACATTTTAGCATAAGTTGAATGCCCCAAAACACAGACGAAAGCTCTTTCAAGCATTTTATCAAACACTTGCTGGGCATGAAAGAAAACTATAAATTCTAGCATAAACAAGGTAGATAAAGGCCTAACAACAATCAATTAGCCATCCAGAGGCTAATTACAATCAAACATCACAAACTCAATTGAAACTAAACATTTATAAGCAATTCAAGGCAAGAGTTAACAAGCTAGAAAACAAAACAAGAAACATGAAATTAAAGAGAAGGGAAGAAGAGAAACTTAGCCATTGAATCTTGAAATCAAACGTCTTGTACAAATTATACCCAAAACTCACCTAATCTAATCCCCCTAAAATGGGGTTTTTTTTAATTGGCTAAACCTAAACTAAAAACTTCCAAAAAGTCGCCAAAGGAGAGTCGGAGAGACCCCGAACAAAAATGCCCGAAGGGATTTAAATAGAAAATCAGGCGAGCAGGCGATAGGGGAGGCGGCACGGCCATGCCAAGTGGCACAGCCCCACCATGCCACATCTCTGGCATGGTGGCGCAGTCTCCTGTCGTCCCTTTTTGCCTTCTTTTACTCTTCTTGTCCGTCTTCGCTCCTTTTCGCGGCGTTTTGCTCGATTAGAGTTTATTGCCTACAAAAGCAAACAAACAAGTAAAAATCCTAAGAATTATATTATTATACGAGCTAAAATTAGGTAAAAGAGGTAAGTAAAATACGACAAATCATCGCCTAACACCTAGCCTCCTAGCCTTCATTTTGGCCGGGTGTGGTGCGCGTTCCCCCAAAGAATCAGTTTAGAGAACCTAAAAAGATTTCCTCTGCCGTGCCGATTTTTGAGCCCGAAACCCCCTCGTGGTCTAGCTATGAATATTCATCCACCCCTAGTATCTTTAGCATACAGGCAGAGGTCTCGTATCCGTGGGAAATCACTTTAGCTGACTTTATGATTGATTTTTAGGTGCGAAGGATGGCAAAAATCAAATCAACCGCGATGATGAGGTCTCCAGATGAGTTGTTGGCCGAAGGCACCATTGAAGCTAATCCCCGTTCTGTTCCAAGTTCTTCAGGGCCGGTGGCCGAAGTGGTATCCATAAACACTAGTTCTTCTTCGAATGGTACACCTTCCCGTTCTTCTGATGGGCCGTCGAGGAGTTCATCCTCATAAGGGCGTCAACCAGTTCTTCCCCCCATGATAGACTTACAACCCTCGGCAGGTCCACACTTAAGAAGAGGGGTCGTGCCCCAGTGGAGCCGATCGCAGAGATAGTGGCGGAGGGGCTGGAGTTCCTTGGGGCCCCAGCCCGCTCAGACCCGCAAGATGGTTCGGGCAGCCATTTCCCAATCCGAAGGTCGTTCCCACCTTGAAGAGGACAACCCTCAAGAAGCAGTATCTCCTGCCCGCAGGGTATACGTTTGTAATCCCCGAGCCAGATGTGACTGTGAACGAACCGCCTATAAAGTGCATTGCAGTCTACCGGACGACGGCCTAAGGTTTCCTCTCCACCCGGTAATCGAGGATATTTTAAATAAGTACGAATTCGCACCTGCGCAGGTCGTGCCCACATCCTGCAACATCTGCTCTTTTGCCGCAACATGTGAGCTGCGCGGCCTGACGTGCACGCCTGAGCATTCAGTCTGGTTTATTCAGTCCAGAGGGCCCCCAAGGAGACGGGGGACCTGGGGTGGTACTGTTTCAATAATAGGCCGGGCTTTATAACGACCATTGAAAAGAAGTCGAAAGTAAAGTATTGGAAGTACGACTTTCTATTCGTCCGCCGAGAGTCGGGCTGGGGAACATTCCTGACTGGAACAAGGGTAAGCTAGTCAGAAATCCCTTTGGGGCACCAACTTCCGAAGAGAAAAAGACGGCCCGCTACTTTCATTACTTCGCCTAGGAGGATGACAAGTTGCGACCTATCCCCAAGTTTATGGCGCAAGCGATAGAGTCGGTGAAGGGGCCTCAGCAAAGGAAGAGCAAGTCTAGCGACAGGGAGCCCCTGAACTGGCTCCCTAAGCTCAAGTTTTTTGAGAACGATTTCTTCCTGGCCGTGGCGGCGCCTTGTGAACCAGCAGGCCAAGAAGGTACATACCCAGGCCCTTTTCATCCCTATTCATTGTGACCTATTGTCGGTGTTTAACCAAAGTGTTCTCCTCACTGCAGCACCCCCGTTGATACCGCGCGAGAAGAAGCCTGTGATAAGCTTACCCGTTCGTAAGCATCAATAAGTTGAAGGCTGCCAAGATGAGACGGCGGCTTTCGCCCTTACCCATGTTGGGGGAAAGGGGACGATCAATCCACTCCTCCTCAACGCGCGGAGGACCAGTCTGTTGGTGACCGAACCCCTCGTCCCCGGAAACTTACTGGCACCCCGAATATCGCGGGGGCTACCTGGTAGGTCACCGGCGGTACTCCCGTAAGTGCTCGATAGCTGCCCGCGAACTTTATCAGGGCCGACCCTGTGGCCAAGTTTACACTTATCCAGGACTTGGTTAAGTCCTAGGACTTAGGTGCTTCGAGTACTTTCGAGCCCCTCAAGGTCACTGAGGACGAGGTGACTATGGCTGAGGCTTTTGCTCGGGTAGTAAGGACCGCGGTTGAGCACCGAAAGCTAGAGGGGCTCGTGGCACGGTACTAACGACGCTGGGAGAAGCTGACAGAAGAAAAAGATGCCAGGGAGGCCGAGAAGAAGGGTTTGCAGCGCTAGCTGGAGGAGGCGCTTTCTAAAGCTGAGGCTGAGGCAACTGCGGGGACTAAGAGGGCGGCCAAAGGCCAAGGAGCAGGGCTATTAGCAAGGTCGTGCGGACGCCCATGCAAGGTCTTGGTGGCACTGGCTCAAGGCTTTCAGGAAGATGACTACTTCGAGGCCTACCTCTATTATGTTAACGAGTGCCAGCAGGACGAGGCCGAGGGTCGGGACCCAGAAGAGGTCGAGTTCATCCTACCTTCCGGAGAGGGAGATGGCTCGGAAGACGAGGTGACCAACCCCCTGGATGCTGAGGCCGAGACTCCTGAAGATGAGGGTCGTGAGGATAGTGGGGGGCCCGATATGTAACTCTTACGTTGGTCACTCGTCCAGTGCATACTTGTTCTTTCGCTTTGGCTTGCACTTTTTCATATGCCGTAGGGTAATAGCCCCCAGGCGAAAGAATAAGGGATATAGCATTTGGCTTGGGGACCCTTAGCCAGTATAGCGACCGGCCGTAAAACTGTGCTTTAGGACCCTTAACCCCCATTGGGGTTAAGAGTATAGCGACCGGCCATAAAACGGTGCTCAAGGACCCCTAGCCCCCATTGGGCTGAGAGTATGGTGACCAGCTGTAAGGCCGTGCTCAAGGAGCCCTAGCCCCCACTGGGGCTAAGAGTATAGCGACCAGCCGTAAGGCCGTGCTAAAAGACCCCTAACCCCTACTGGAGCTAAGAGTATAGCGACCGGTCGTAAGACCGTGCTCAAGGAGTCTTAGACCCCACTAGGGTTAAGAGGATAGCGACCGGCCCTAAGACCGTGGGTTCAGAGTATAGTGACCGGCCGTAAGGCTGTGCTGAAGGACCCTTAACCCCCACTGGGGCTAACAGTATAGCGACCGGCCGTAAGGCCATGCTCATGAAAATGGAGGACAGCATATGGGCAGGAAACTTACCACTGTCGGCTCTGTTTTTATTTCTTATAAACGAACAATACATAACTGTTTGATATAAGCCAAAGCATAAACCTAGGAATAGTACTTTCTCAGGTTGCTGCTATGCCAGGTCTGTGGTATAGGGGAGCCGTTAGTGGTCTCTAGGCGATATGTACCTAGTCGGACTTGTCAACCTTGTATGGGCCTTCCTAATTTGCGGTGAGTTTGCTATGTTCCCCTGCGCAAGGCACAGCTTCCATGCACCGAAAAATAAAGTCTCCTACCCGAATAGCCTGCAGCCTTATTGCATAATTATGAAGGCGGGCGATGCGGAGCTTGTATAATGCTTCTCGGAGAAGGGCATCCCCACGGACAGAGGGGAGGAGGTCCAGGGCCTTTTGGAGCGCTGCGTTATTTAGTTCCTCTTGGAAGGTTGTTAGTCGATGAGCGTGGAGGGCGACCTCTACGGGTAGGAGAGCTTCAGACCCATAGGCCAACATGAACGAAGTCTCATCGGTAGCTGTTTTCTCAGTGGTTCGTAGGGACCACAGGATGCCATGTAGTTTGTCCGCCCATTTTCCTTTGGCATCATTAAACTCCTTCTGTAAACCGTGGAGAATGGATTCATTGGCTGCTTCCGCTTGACCGTTGGTCTGAGGGTGGGCAATAGCGGTGAACCGGGATTAACATCCTAATGTGCCGAGATAGTCGGTGAGCTTAGCAGTGTCGAACTGCCTGTCGTTATCGAAGATGATGGCGCGGGGAATGCTGAAGCGAGTGATGATGTTCTTCCATGTGAACCTTCGTACTTCAACTGCGGTTATGGAGGCGACGACTTTGGCCTCTATTCACATAGTGAAGTAATCGACCGTTACAAAGAGGTATTTGCGCTGCCCTGTTGCTTTAGGGAAAGGTTTGAGGATGTCCATGCCCCAAGTAGCGAACGACAAACGACTGACAATTGGCGTCATGGGGTGGAGGGCACTCGCTGGATGGGCACGAACTTCTGGCACTTGTCATAAGTTCACACCAAAGTCAAGGCGTCTTCCTGTAAGTTGGGCCAATAGAAGCCAGTTCGTATGGCCATCATGACCAAAGTCCGACCTCCAGTATGTGCGCTGCAAACGCCTTCATATAACTCTTGTAATATCTTTTCCCCCTCCTCTGGGGTCACACATCGCAAAAGAGGTCGAGCGTAAGACCGCTTGTACAAGATCCCTTCGTATAGAATGAATCTTTGACCATCGTTTTACCTGGTCGGCCTCTGTTTGGTCCACGGGCAGGGTATCGTCAGCAAGGTACGCACGGATAGGATCCATCCATGTAAAGCTTCTGTCTAACCATAGCGCTTCATATGGATCTATCCTCCTCTCCATTAGGGTCTCCCACTGAATGTTTTTGGGCTTCCCATCGCCGGGCGAACTTCCCAAGTTGGACAGTGCATTAGCCTACCGGTTCTCTAATTAAGGGATATGCGTGATGATAAAGTGCTTTAACAGTTTGGTAGCCTCCTGTACCCGTCGGACATACGTCACCATGGTGTCGTCCTTAACTTTATATGTTCCATTGAGCTGGCTAACTACCAGCTAGGAGTCAGAGAATGTCTGGACCGAGTCAACTCCTATGGTGTAGCATAGCTCAATTCCTGCGATGAGGGCCTCATACTCTGCCTCATTATTGGATGTCTTGAAGAGAAATTTCAAAGCATGTTCATGGCGTTCCCCGTCAGGGCTTCTGATGATGAGGTCGGCCCCACTCCCGTCCTTGGTGGAGGAACCATTGACGTACAGGCTCTAAGGTCGGGGGTGCGACTCATCGTCTGAGATAGGAGTGAGGTTCTCTGCCAAAAAGTCAGTCAGTGCCTGGGCCTTGATGGCCCGCCGTGATTCAAAAACCAAGTCATAGCGCGACAACTCGACGGCCCACTTCATGAGCCGTCCGGAGGCGCCCAACCTCTGGAGGACGTTCTTCAGGGGCTGGTCGGTAAGTATCATAATCTTATGGGCTTCAAAGTAGGGCTATAGCTTTCGGCTAGCCATGACCAGGGCAAAGCCAAATTTCTCTATAAGAGGATAGTTAGCTTCAGCCCATGCCAAGGCGTGGCTCACGTAATACACCTGGATTTGTTCCTTAGCCCGCTCCACTACAAGGACTGCGCTGACAGCGTGCTCCACTACATCTTTAGTGCTTGGAAGGCCTCATCGGCCTCCTGGTCCTAGGCGAAGTTAGCACGTTTTTGTAAGACATGGAAGAACAACTAGCACTTGTCCGCGGATTAGGACATGAACCAGCCCGGTACAGCAATGCACCTGGTCAAGTGTTGTATTTCTTTGACATTCTGTGGCAGTTTCATATCCAAGATGGCTCGGATCTTGTCTAGATTAGCCTCAATCCCGCGACTGCTGATCATGAAGTTAAGAAATTTTTCAGATCACACTCCGAACAAGCATTTCTTGGGGTTGAGCTTCGTACTGAAGACCCGAACTATGTCGAACGTCTGTTTCAAGTTGTAGCTGTGTCAGCGCCGCTCTTGCTTTTTACTATCATGTTGTTAACGTAGACCTCCATAATTTTCCCAATAAGGGGCTCGAATAATTTGTTGACAAGGCGCTGATAGGTGGCTTTCACATTTTTCAGACCTAAAGGCATCATCTTATAGCAGTGTAGGCCCCGATCCGTGATGAACGCAGGCTTTTCCTGATCATCCGGGCAGAGGGGTATTTGGGGGTACCCGGAGAAGGCATCCATAAAACTCAACAGGGCATGCCCAGCCGTAGTGTCCGCCAGCTTATCAATCTTTGGCAACGGATAGCTGTTTTTCGGATTCAAATCCGTGAAGTCCACACACATTCTTCACGTCCCGTTGGGCTTCTTCACCAAAACCACATTGGAGAGCCATTCGGAGTACTGACATTCTCGAATGAATCCTACCTCCAACAACTTCTGTACTTCAGTGTTGGCCGCAGCCACTCTCTCTGGACCCATGTGGCACTTCTTCTGGACGGCTGGCCTATGGAAGGAGTCCACATTCAACCGGTACTCCATAACGGTTGGAGCGATGCCGAGCATTTCCTCGGATCCAAAGGCGAACACATCCCTATACTCTCATAAAAGCAAGATTAACGAATGTTGATCAGCGGTTGTCATCTCTTGGCCTAGCTGGACCGTGCGCTCGGGGCGTCCTTCCTCCAAAGGGACTTGTTCCACACCACTTGCGGCCTCAGGGCGAGGTCGCTCGGGCTCAACTGAGGCTATGGTGTAAATTACCAGGGCTTCAGGGACCATAGGGGGTGGCCCGCCTCTGGGCTTCTTGCCTGCCTGGGATGGTCCGTCGGGTCCTCGCTCAGTCGCTCGCTCCACAAAAGGGTGAATGCTCACCAAGTAGTATTTGTAGGCAGTCCGTTGGTCTCCTTGCATCATTCTGATGCTTCCATCATCAGCTTCAAATTAAAGTTGGAGCAGGTACGGTGCGATGACGGCCTTGGGGTCCTAAAATGATGTTGTAAGCCGTGGGTACGTCAACGACTAGGAAATCAGTTTCCAGGTTCCTGGCCTTTAGCTTGTTACCAAGCGTAAAGGGAGGCAAATCATGCCAGTGGGATTCATCTCCTGCCCTCCAAAGCCTAAAATGGGGTGCACCAAGGGGACAATGTCTCATCATGGGTATGTCAGTTTCTTCAGGCAGTCCCAGGTGATGATGTCCACAGAGCTTCCCATATCGATAAAGATCATTCGAACAATTTCGTTAGCTGCTTTCATACCCTCCGCATAACCCCCGGCGATGGTAGAAACAACTTCCGTAGAGCACTCTTCATCCCGCGGCTGGGGCTGTGCAGGCTTTCATTCTTCGCGAAGGAAGCGTGGACCCTTATTTAGGAAACGGTAAATCTGGCCCTTGTTCGCCAGTTCGTGAAGGGCTTTCTTCAGCTCGTGACACTCAGCCGCAATGTGCCTATTCTGCTCATGGAACTCGCAATACTTTCGTGCATTGTGGGGCTTCGGGGGTGCGGTCATTGGCGGTGGTCTCTAGAGTATGGGATGTCTTCTAACCTCTATGAGGATGCTTCTAGGGTCCGTGTGAATCAAGGGTCGGCTATCTCGAGTTGTGGCCTCCTCTCTTGAGGGCCATGATTCCTGTCACCACGACTGGGGTTCTTATCCACAAGGGTACTAGCCTTCTTTGGGGCGTCTGAATTATCAGCGCAGATCTCCGTGGCACGAATGAAACCTGCGGCCTTCCTCAAGGTCTTAGCCAATGTGGTCTCCTTCTGCTTGGTTAAGGGGAACTTGAAGTACCTGCTCTTCAAGCCATTTAGAAAGGAGGTGTATCCCACTCCATCCTCTAAGTTTTGGATTAGGACTGCCTCCTGGTGGAAGCATTTGACGAATTCAGCCAAGGATTCCTGCTGCCCTCGTTTGATCTTCGAGAGGTATATGCTAGTTCTCCTCTCCTTCCGACTTGCGATGAATTAGCTGATGAACTTATCTGCCAAATCTTGAAAGCAAGAAATGGTTCTCGGGGCCAAGCCATTGAATCATGACTGTGCTATCCCTTTCAGGTCAGCGGGGAAAAAACGGCAGTATGCCGTGTCGTCTACGTCCTGAATGTACATCTGCGCTTTGTAGACCCCTAGGTGCTTTTCAGGATCGGTAGTTCCGTCGTATAGGTCTATAGCGGGCATCCTAATCTTCCCGTAGGATGGAGAGTTGATGATCTCCGTACTAGATGGTGTGGAGATGGGAAGAGCCACTAGCCGAGCGGTTGTTCCTGAAACCTTAATGGGGGTTTTAGGATGTCACTCGACCTCGACGGTAGAGATGCTTCTCCTGGCTAACCTGGGCCTTGAAGCTCTGGCTGGGAACCGATCTTCTCTGTGCGGTCCAGGGCTACAGGCCTCCTTTGGGGGAGGGCTCCGGGTGCGTTCACGGCAGAAGCGATGCTCCAGGGTACGTCGTGGCCAGTCTGAAGTTTCCCTTCAGGGTTTGGAGGTCTGCTCCTGCTCCTCGAACCAGGCGGTTCGCCTGGAATAAGTTACGTAGGGTGTTGAAGCAGTGATGGACTTGGCCGACTGACCGTGGTTGGGGCGACTACTTAGTCGGGTAATGGCCACGGCGAGCCGATCATGGTTCCCCGTCCAAGGTCGACCATTCCGATTCGACTGCGAGGCCTCATAATCCCTATCAAGGTGATGAGGAGATGGTATGCGCGTAAGCTGGTGGGAGGGCTCGCAGGCTATAGTGGGCATGTAATCAAAGTGAATGAGTGGCCTCGTCGAATTCGCGGCTTCCATGGCCCTTTGGACCTCTCTGAGACCTGCCTCATGATAGTATTTGTCATGGTCGATATGAAGTTCTTCAGGTCGTCCACCGTAATGTAAGCTTTTCTCTCTGGGCGACGCGGACTAGTCGACCGGGGATTCGCCTGTGAGCTCTTCGAGTCATCCTAAAGCTCAGGAGGCGCCGAGGCGTTGATCACAGGGGCCTTGTCTTTCATAGTCCGGACTCGTGTATCTTCACTTACAACCATCGTTACCACTCTATCCCCACAGATGTCGCCAATCTGATTCCTGAAATTCTCATGGTGTTTTGTAAGGGGTGACGTGGGACGAAAGAACGAGCTTACCACATGACACGTGAGCGACAGCTGGCGTCCTCTTCTTCCAAGGCCCAACCTGTAAAAAAGGTACCCCCAGGTTGTGGGACAGGAAACGCCTCTCCGACGGTCAAGGCAGTTAAGGATCCAAGTCAAAGGTGAATAGAGAGAGAGAGAATATGGTATGAGTCTAATGAAGAGTTAGACTGCCAACCCCTTTCCCGAGGTAGGTAGTGACTACTTATAATTCCTGTAGCAAGGGGTAAAATGGTAACCTTACCTTGGCTATTCCGAACGGGCTGCTAGTTTGGCGTTGGGCCCCTTTGAAGAGCCCCATGGATCCCGCTAAGGGCCCGTTTTCAGGGGTGTGGACCCAACCTGCGAGACATTTGAGGTAGGCCCAGTGGAGAGATCATATTTTCCAAATCAATTATTATTATTGTTGTTGTTATTATTATTATTATTATTATTATTATTATTATTATTATTATTATTATTATTTGGGGGGAGGGCGATTCATATGAAAAACAACTATCAGTATAACTTAGTTGAGTTCAAGGATCGAAATTGAATCTAAAATGTAATGACGATCAGTATTTGGCGTTTCAATTTTTCACTATTAGACTAAGATTTCGTAGATTTATATTATATATCTTTTGATAAATGCAAATTTGAATAATTGATTGGGGGTAAATAAGTATATTTGTGACAAAAAAACTGAAGTCTTTAATTTGGCCATGGATAAGAATTTGAACCAATCCAACCACAAAACTATATCCGTCAAAGATAAGAATTATGACTATTGGTTCCATTGCTTATCATTTTATAGACCTAAAAGTGGAAAATTTAATCATTAGGCTTGTGGACATGAAACTTCATGGACTTTTCTTTCTGATGAATCATTGACATTGCACATAAACTCCTTACCAAAGCTGAGAGTTTGACCCGATAAGAAACCTGATCTGAAATTATTGAGAAAAATACGACACGAATTGAACCGATTTCAACATGAAATCAACACAATTTGACAATTTAACTTGAAAATATATTATTTTTTAATTTTAAGTAAATCTAAACTATTTTCAAGGCTGACACAAAATTAATCCATTCATTAAATAGGTAAACTCGAACCAACCTGTTACCCAACACTGCTCCTTACTCATAGTCCCACACCACCTAAACAACTTAATGCCCCTAGTCACAGACTTAAATCCTTCATTGGTGATGTGGCCTTCTTCAAGGAGTAATAGCCCACGTTTATGCAAATAGTCTTTGCAGCAAAGATTGCATAATAGGGCCTCGATGTGGCCTACACATTTATGGGAAAAGGGCGTTGGCTTTGATATAAATATAGTGAACCTTTTTGACAATGGAAAGATTGTAATGTCTTTGAAAATTGATGGCCTACCTCTACGAATCACTCTTAAGTCTTTTTAACAGACTTTGTGCTCACTCGTGTTCACCAAGAAATTGCCAAAAGTTAGTTATATCTTTAGGAATGTTCCAAGTCTAGCATTGTATTTAGTTATAGACATTTTAGGAATTGGTTCTTCAAAAAGAAAATACTAACCTTTTTTGTGATACTAGTGATCATACAAATTAGTAAAATCCTTTTTAAACTATGTTTTTGACAATGGAGGATTTCATTTTGAATTGAAGGCATATACATAATACATTTCATGTAGATTTTATTTGTTATTACAATTCATTAATTAAAAATTAATAATCCAACCGTTGATCTGTCTCTCCCCCCCCCCAAAAAAAAAACTCTCAAGCATAATCTACGTATAGTTAAAATTGCTTTAACATAAAAAGATCAGATGTATCTAAAATGTAAGAGCATATACAACGGCCTCCTCACGAGGAGGAAAAGGAGGAGAGAGAGATTGGTGGGGCGAGGAAGGATTTGTAGCAAGAGGCTCGTGTGTCACGCCTCACGGGGAGCCTCAGAGTAGCGACCTCACTCGCGGGGCTTGTTTTATTTTTTTAAAATATTTTTTGTTAGTTTTTCTTTTTTTTAATTATAAAAATAAATTGTGTGTTATTGAGTGGGTTTATAAGTATTATTTTATGGTTAGATGTAGGGTCTATATGTATTATTTTATTTGGTGAGGCAAAATAATGAGCTTTCTTCTGGAGAGAGTGAAGATTGTGAGGTAAAAAGTTAGGAGAAATGATTGATGTGACAGTGGTAGGCCCCCGATTAAAAAATTGGCTCACCATTGAATTTGCTATAAGTCTCAAGCTAATGTACATCATATCTTTAATATTCTATCATCTAGCGCTAATTTTTAAGGGTAATTATTCAATGTATTATCCAATATCCATTACAATCAGCTCTTTAGATATTAGACAAAAAGCTAGTAGTTTTTGCCTTTTTCGAGCAAAAAGCTCAGAAACACCCCACTGTTTTTCCCAAATATATAGACTAGTTTTTGAATAATCTCTTCAGGTAACCCCCCCCCCCCCCCATTGCCCACAGTGTTATTGACTTTCAGTGGTAGATAAATTATTGTAGATAAATTCCTCAATCATAGGGGAAGAGGGGACCTTAACTAGATGTCTTCTAATACTAGTTCATGTTCCTCGTGTACTTGTAACACGTGCCCTCCTAAATTAATTATCAGGAAAAAGTACAAAGGAAGTGAATGTTTTTTTTTAAAAAAAATCAGATAAATTGTAATTTGTAACATTACAAACTTGTGTTCATGGCATAGGAAATTAGTGTATCAGTTCAAGTGTTTCTATAGGTGACACAAAAACGCCTTGTGACTCACACAAGTGTTTCTATAGGAAATTAGTAGTGGCGCATTTTTTCATGTAAGATGTTGTGCACATATTTTAAATCATATTGTGCAAGATGGTCTACAGTTGATTGGTGAAATTCTTGAAAAAATTAGAAATTTGGTGAAGTTGATTACTAGATCTCCTCACAAAAGTAAAGAGTTTTATGAAAGTGGCGAAAAGATTTTTCATTTAGATGTGAGAAGGGAATTGAATTTGGATATGCAAGTTCGTTGGAATTCAACTTACAAGATGCTTGATAATGTTTTAGATTATCGGAATGTATTTGTTTACTTGGTGTCGAGTGATTCGCCATTGAAATCTTATGCATCTTTAGATGAAGAGTGGGAAAAAGTTACTGTCCATAATTTTTTGAAGCTATTTTATGATATGACATGTATGTTTAGTGCTATGAAGACGCCGACATCTAATTTGTATTTTAAAGGTGCATAGATGGTTTATCGTCGTTTGCTTGAAGTGACTGAGAGTACTCATGACTTTTTAACTGCTATAGCTAATCAGATGATTGGGAAATTTGACAAGTATTGGTCCGAGTACAATTTATATCTATCGTGTGCTGTTATTCTTGATCCAAGATGTAAAGTTAAATTTGTTGAGTATTGTTTTAGCAAGTTGTTTGGCTTTGATGAAGCCATGGAATAGGTAAATAAAGTGTTGGCCACTTTGCGCTCCTTGTATGATGAGTATAAGCTGCATTCAACATCAACTTCACCAATCGCAACGTCTTCTCTTGTTGCTAGTGGTTCTGGGGATGACTATTTTAATGATTACGATAGTTTTAGAGGCAGAAGCTTTAGGCCACAAGTTGGGAGATCACACCTAGATTTGTACTTGGAGGAGCCGCCTCTTGATTTGAATTTGGAGCTGGATGTTTTGGATTTTTGGCACACTAGTTCGGTGAGATATCCAAATATTTCTATAATGACACGCGGCTTGTTGACTATTCTAGTTAGTACTGTAGCGTCGGAGTCTGCTTTTAGTCTCGGTGGGAAGACCATATCCCCGACTCGTAATGCATTAAAGCCTATGACCGTACAAGCATTGGTATGTTTGCAAGATTGGCGACGTGCAGAGTATGATACTGCTTCAACGATTGATAACGATTCTAACTTAGATGACAAGGGAGTATATGCGGATGAGGAGGACGATACAAGTCTCTTTCTTTTACGTATAATTTTATTCTTGCAATTTTTTGGTTTATTGTTGCTTATTTACTTCTAAAAATATATGTCTTATAATACTGACTGGCAGCAAGAATTTCTCTTTTGCATCACTCGCAGGCAATTGGGTACAGGGCACTTCCTGTGAGGAAATTTCAAAATTTTTGAAGTCTCAACTGTTAACCTGGCCGTGGGCTGAATTGGAGGCCTGCCAAGCAGCATCTCATCTATTTGGGTCTCCCTGAAGTAAATTAGACTAGCGATCCTTCGTAAATTTATTTAGTTCCAGTACAGTAGAAACTTATGGCCGGTGGCCTTTTATTAATTGAACTGTCAGAGTACCTTTTTTTGACAATTTGATGCGCAGCAGTCAGCAGGACTTGCGCTTGATTTAGAACCAGTCAGAAGTTTCCTGTATTAACAATGTGGGTGGGTCGTGGGCGGGTCAGGGGTGCCAGCCCATGACCCGACCCAACCAACTATATTTTTATTGCTGACCCACCCCGCCCCTTTTTACTATTTGGGCTTGCCCTGACCCGACCTAACTCAGCCCACTGCCCAAGTCTACTTGTGAGCAATAAGTATCCAAGTGATGAAACTAATCCCAATCTTCTAGATCTCATATTCATGTTGATTAGAGTTGGAAAAATTTGATCCCACGCGATAACACGATGTGAAGTTATTGAGAGAAATCCGAACTCGACCTAAACCGAACTGATTTCAATTCGAAGTCAACACCATTTGACCCTTTAGCATGAAAACATGTTATTTTTCAATTTTAAGCAAATCTAAACTAGTTTTAAAGTCGACATGAAAATGACCCATTTATTAAATGCGTCGACCCGATCCAACCTGTCTCCCAGCTCTAAATTATTGGTATCTCAAACAGGCGATAAAATATCAAAAAAATACAGAAAACCTATAACTAAAAACATTAGTGAATTTCAATATTATTGCCTTTCTTGAAAGATGCAACGTCAGCCGCCCAATGTCCAAGATGGAACTTGAGTCTCTGCATTTTTAAAATTCTTTGGGTACAAATTGGCTTGCCAACTTGCCAGGCACACTCCCCTTTGATTGATTTCGCCAGGGCCATCACCCTTACAAATCATTTGTAATCTCTCATCATCGTAGTAGATCATTTGCATATTGCCGTTGGTGAGTTTTTCCGATTAGATTTTTTTACGTTAGGTTTAGTGTTTGTTGATCTTTCTTACTTATCGAATATCTATATTCTCATGATCACTTGCTTTCATTGTGAATTTTCATTCAAGTGGAAATTTTATTCCTAACAAAAGGTATTCGTGTAACTTAAGGCTGAAGAATAGAAGAAAGTTTAAGTCGCAAGTCTCTAGTTAGATTCATGGAAGGGCAAAGGAAAAGAAAAAAAAAAATCAAGAATCATTTGCATCAGGACTAGCTTCTACATCAAGTTCTTGAGCACTATCAATGCATCATCTTGCTAGGACCAAATTTTACGTCAGGGTTGGGCGAAGATAATGTTAGCATCTAGGGGTGATCACAATCAGTTAACTAACAATCGGTTAATCGGAAATTTAGCTCGTAAAAATTGTGAACTGAACACCGAACCGAAAGTTTCGGTTAGCTAAATTTTTTGATTCGGCAAATATATGAACAGTAACCAAACAGAAAAACTCGGTTAACCAATTTTTCGGTTCGGTTATCGGTTAACCATTGATTTCAATTTTCAATTTTCAATTTTCACTCCTTTTTTAATGTAATTTAATTAACTATTTATGACACGAAGGGCCTGTTCTTTTCGTTGGTCTTTTCCAATTTAATAACTTAAACTTACTTTAATCAAGTTCAACCCACTTCAATAAAAAATGCTAATTTCAATCCATTTTAATCAATTTCAACCTACTTCATCCACTTCAACTAATTTCAACTCACCTGCTTCAAAATTTTATTCTCATTATTTTAACCAATTTCAAAAAATATATCAACTTCAACGAATTTTAGCCTCCTTCAACCAACTACACCCTTTTACCAACCCCAATTCACCAACGAAAAGAATAGACCCTAAATATTCTGTATGGTTAGCCTTACCTTTATATAATTATAAAGTATACATTTGACCAATATAAAATCAAGTATTGTTTTAAAAATAATTGATGTTTTGGTTTCGGTTAACCGTGCGGTTAATCAATTTTCAAATGTCTGAATCGAAACCGAAACCGAAATTGCAACTTTTTTGTTTGGTTAACCGAACCCTTTTTTTTTGAAAAATTGATCCGATTAACTTGTATTTCGGTTCGATTTTTTGGTTTTCGGTTCAATTTTTCAGTTTCGATTTTATTATTTATTAATTGAAACTCTTGCTTTGACGAATTATGCCAATATATATTGATAGATGTTATTTTATATTCTCTTTTGAATTGTGCTCGACAAAGGAACCTATGTTAAATAATTAGTCAAAAAAGGAACCAATGTTACGGCACGAAAGTTCATATAAATCCTCTTATTTGCCACATAAGTAAATTCTTAACCCTTCCTCACTTCCAAGGGATTCCCCTAGCCTCCTCCATTCCTTGCTTGATAACATCAAATTGAAAGAGTGCCTTGGCAGTCTCCCCTTGAATCAAAAACCCTAGTTCTTTTGACGAAATTTCCTCCTCTTATCCACTCATCGAATCCCAACAAACCCCTCTCTTAACTCCAAAGAAAAATTAATTTTCAACCAATATTAGTTACATATCAACCATCAAGCCCACAATTCTTTATGGTACTTAAAAAGCTTACAAGAAGAGTCACCTCTCTAGTCACAAAGCCCTTCAAGAAACCTCGTAGGCCTTCATGTAGACCACCATCGCCGCCGTCTCCGCCACCACCACTGGAGGAGCTACCGATGGAGCCGCCGCAGAAGAGAAGGGCATTCCCGTTTGTCTTCCCTGAAGCCGAATCTCAAGTACTCCCTGACCCTTCTCTGTTTTTCTCCCCTGAACTTCTCTCCTCCCCACTTCCTACCAATTCCTTCTTCCAAAACTTCCTGCTCAAAAATGGCGACCAACCGGAGTACATCCATCCCTACCTCGTCCGCCTTTCTCTCTCCTCCCTCTCTCTCTCCTACCCAATGCGCTTCGCCAATTCCGCCTTCATTTACCAGGTTTTCAACCCCGATTTCACCATTTCTGCAACAAATAGCGACCACCCAGGTTTGAGAAAGCCACATATAATCTCTTCATTCAGTGATCTTAGTGTCACCGTCGATTTCCCTTCTTCAAATCTGCGGTTTTTTCTCGTTCGAGGGAGCCCTTTTCTTACTTGCTCGGTTTCTCGAGGTACTTGCCTTTCAATCTCAACAATTCATGCGATTCTTTCGTGTTCTTCGAATGCTACGAATACCAAGTATGTAATCAAGCTTAATAATAATCAAACATGGGCTATCTATTCCTCTTCTCCGATTAGATTAATGAATGACATCTCGGCAATCACGTCGGATTGGTTTCTGGGCGTTATTCGGATTGCAATTTTGCCCGATTCAGACCCAAAATACGAGTGTATTCTTGATAGGTTTAGCTGTTGCTTCCCTGTTTCTGGTGATGCTGTGTTTACAAAGCCATATTGTGTGGAGTATAGATGGGAAAGCAGAGGATGGGGGGATTTGTTAATGCTTGCTCATCCTTTGCATCTCAAGCTATTATCAATTGATGATGGGGACTGTGGTGTCACCATTTTGGATGATTTGAAATACAAGAGCATTGATGGGGACCTTGTAGGCGTTGTTGGAAGTAGATGGGCATTGAGAACTCATCCGGTTTCGATAACTTGGCACTCAATTAGGGGCATTAGAGAAGAATCATGTGATGAGATTGTATCAGCTCTTTGCAAGGATGTTCAGGCTTTGGATTCAAGTTCGATTTCGACAACTTCATCATACTTTTATGGGAAGTTGATTGCTCGAGCTGCGAGGATGGCCTTGATTGCGGAAGAAGTGGGTTACCTTGATGCGATCCCTGTGGTTAGGAAATTCTTGAAGGACGCGATAGAGCCATGGCTAGATGGGAGCTTTAATGAAAATGGGTTTCTGTATGACAGGAAATGGGGTGGTATTGTAACCAAACAAGGATCACTAGACTCAGGGGCTGATTTTGGGTTTGGGGTCTACAATGATCACCATTACCATTTGGGGTACTTCCTTTATGCAATTGCAGTTCTTGCCAAGATCGACCTTGCTTGGGGGAGGAAGTACAGGCCTCAGGCGTATTCACTGATGGCCGACTTCATGAACTTGGGCAAGCGGCGAAACTCGAATTACACCCGATTGAGATGTTTTGATTTGTATAAATTGCATTCATGGGCAGGTGGGCTGACGGAATTTGCTGATGGGAGGAACCAAGAGAGTACAAGTGAGGCGGTGAATGCATACTATTCTGCAGCATTGATGGGGTTGGCTTATGGGGATACCCATCTTGTTGCCACTGGTTCAACTCTTGCAGCAATGGAGATGCTAGCAGCTCAAACATGGTGGCATGTCAGAGAAGGGGAGGGCACGTATGAGGATGTGTTTAGCAGGGAGAACAGGGTGTTGGGTGTTCTGTGGGCTAACAAGAGAGACAGCGGACTTTGGTTCGCTCCACCCGATTGGAGAGAGTGCAGGCTCGGAATACAGGTCCTTCCATTATCACCCATTACCGAGGTTTCGTTCCCTGATATGGAGTTTGTCAGAGATCTTGTGAAGTGGGCAATGCCTGCTTTGGGGAGGGTTGGAGTGGCAGAAGGTTGGAAAGGTTTTGTTTATGCCCTCGAAGGAATGTACGATAGAGATATTGCCTTGGAGAAGATCAGAAACTTGAAGGGGTTCGATGATGGCAACTCACTATCGAATCTTCTATGGTGGATTCATAGCAGGACTGAAGATGAAGAATGCCTAGGGCCGCGAAGTCATTGTTGGTTTTCCCACTATTGTCATTGACACGCAATCTCTGTTTCCCTGGAATGGACATATGCTACATCCAGGATTCTTTGATTCATTTTGTGCATGTGTGTTTAATCTGGCTTTCAGAGATGATGGGTATTTAAATATGTAAATATGTTTGATTTGATCAATAAAAGGCCTCGTCATCAGGGCTTGATTCGTTCCAAGCCACCCAGGGCTGCAGTTACTACTAGCTACCATCGAAGTATTTTGTACTGTTGGCATTGTGTCAGGACGATCGCAGATAATAGTAATTTTTGTAAAGGAGTGTAGGAAAACTTTTACAGCGCTACCATTAATACAGTCCCATTCAAAGTTTAACAGTGTTACCACTAATACAATCCCATTTAAGAGGCAAACAATGCGACCGGTGTAATTTTTTCAGTTGTAACAATCTCCATCCAATTTTGATCATCTGAAGTATACAGAATTCTGACAATTTGATCAGTTACAGCTGCATATATATGGATGACTGCAAATTTAACTTGTTCCTTCACAAGAGAAGCCACTCCATGATATCAAAAAACCCCATATATCTTCAATTTAAACATGCCATATGCATATTTCACCACCTTTTTAACCCTTTTTTGATGGATTATTCCACAATGGTCTCCAACAATGGCTTCTTTGATCTACGCAAGGACAGCCTACGCTTCATCTCTGGAGAAAAGAACTCCTCTATCTCTTCCAAATTAGATTTGGAAACACTGCTGGCTTGAGCTGCTTGGGAGCTACTCTTAGAGCTAGACTCTTGACGATCATCAACCCTCTTAGACTTGCTCCCAGTCGAAGAACCTCGTTTGGCTGCAAGGAAAAGAGCACCCATATCACCAGTATTGACAACAGAGTACAACCTCTGCTTGGGGAAAAGGACATAAACGTTCCCCGTCTTGAGATCCTCATCGGCATTGAGAGGAGAGAACCGGCGCCCTATTTGGAGGGACTTGGAGTTGACAAGGAATGAATTAGTGGTCTCCAACATCAGCTCAGCGACAGTGATGGGTTCAGAGAAACTCTGGATTTCGCCACCTAGGAAGATCACTTTGGCTGCTCCTCTGTCATCTTTATCTGCATTTGGTCCACACAAGGCGCAAGAAACATAGCTCCCCATGGGTTAGAGAAAGAGGGGGGAGGCGCTCTGGGGGGTGGGTGGAGGGAGGGGTGGGAGGAGGGGCAGGGAGGAGTTTGGAGGAGAAAGTATGGGGATCGAAGAGCTCTTGATTGTACAGGAGGCGGAGGAGTGCTAAATTTTTATACATTTGAGGGGGAAAGAAGATGAGGATTATAATAAATTTCCAAAGGACTTAGAAATAAAGAAATTTCAAAGATATGAAGAATAATGCGGCAGTTGTATACCGAACCCCCAGTTTGAGTCCAAGTACGAGTCCGCGTTTCCAGAATCCTAGCAATAAACAAAAGAAAGTACCCCCATATTGCCTAAGGAATGCTGGACTACACCTAAATACACAATAATATAACACAGAATCAAATATAACTTTGCCCAGCTAATAAAATCAACCCCTCACCATAAATCAACACTGGCCACAAATTATATTCATGGCTATTAGCCTCTGACAATTCATGTATAAAAGAAGTGGTGAATTCAATCCAATCACAAACTTTTCCATACATGAACTGCTGAGTACATCACTACATGTACAAGCCTCTAACTAACAGTTGTTACATCAACTTAGAGAAGGCGGTCTCACCAAAGACAAGCAAAAGTCATACGTTACAATTACTTCACTTTAAAATTCGTCCACTTCAAAGACAATGATATGTGAACGGTCAAATATGGCCAAAGTCAAAAAATTTTATATAGATAACCAAAGCTTCAGGAACATGAAACCCTCAGAAGATTAAATACAAACAAAACTGTGAGATCACATGCTGAAAAACTATAAAGATGCTCATTGTTCACAAGTAATGTATTATAATCCAATAATATTGGAAGAATATTATAAAATGGATAATCATGAGACATTTAGCAGGAAATTTGCAATGATATCCGCATGACAAAAAGAAACGGAAAAAAGAACTCCATGAAACCTAGAGATGGTTGGTGCCATGAAAGCTACTGCTTAATGGACCCACGACATGTCTACAATACATTAACATAAATAATCCCCAAATGATGAACATATGATCATAAACAAACTCTAAAACCAAAGGCAAGCAACACTTGATCAAAATCCTAAACTTGATGAAATCGTCATTCCAATTTAGCTTAAGTTACCTTCTCTGTTTGCTATCAACCAAATAAACCAGCAGCACGAGTAAACATTACCCAGATTTCTTCTCGACATTAAGGGCCATGGAAGAATTAGGGTTTTCCGAACTGATGGCTTACAGACCCCAAATTCAAGCAATTCATGATGCCTATCATAATTTCAAGCACCGCAAACCAATTACATAATTACACACGCACAATCAAAGTCGCCGCGTCTCTGAAACCCTAAAAATTTAGCTAGGTATAAGGCTCAGGAGTTCCAAGCATAATGAAACGGCTGTGATTAACAAATCTTACAGTATTTTTTATAGATGTTTTGCAAGAAATTAGGGATTCAATAGTTTCAATCAAAGAGCATTAAGCTACGCATACGCACCTCAATTTCAGCAAGAATTTCACCAGCGGCCTGGCAACCAGCCCTCTGCTCCCCTCATTGACGTTGATTCTTTCATAAGAGTAGACTGATAGCCAGAGGATGCGCAAGGGGGGGGGGGGGGAACCTGCCCTCTTCATTATGTTTCCTCTAATGATTTTTTTTCCCTCCCCCAAAAAATTTGAACTTAATACTCACTAAACATTCGTCTTCCAATTTGAACCATTGTTTAACAACATTATAGTATGGGAAGAGATTCGTAGACCTGTCGACCATAACCTGCTTCAAAACACATATCTATTTATTTAATGTAAACTTTGTAGATACAATATTTTTCTAACAAGGAAGATTGCGCCTAATGTCTCAAAAGCCATTGTAGAGCTAGCTAGGATACTATTGTTTTCATATCAAATCCTAGCTATTCTCTTTTACGCATATTAACAAATGGCTTCACCTTTCATCACAAGGCAAATGCCCAAAAGTCAGGATAAATGCTTTTCCAAATATTTCATCAAACATTCAAATAGTTGACAAGCATTAGACAAAATTCCAAATTCAGGCATAAAAAAGTAAGTCAAGCCAGTGCAAGACTCATTAGCCAGCACAAGGGCTAATCACATTTGTCTACAAGCTAACATCAAAACACAATTAAAACTAACTACAAACAAAACGAACAAACTAAAACAAATCAACATAAACAAAATATAAACTAACAAGTAAATTTTAAATTAAAAACAAGCAAGCTAATACAACTGCAGATCAACATTATCACAACCCAACAACAAAATTAACCTAAACAAACAAGCATACAACAACAACTTCTTACAGTGTAGGTCCTATTTTTGCAAAATTTCGGAGATCTTGTAGGCAAACCTTTCTTCCGTAAATATTTCTATTATCAGGAAGAATGATTCCAATACACTTACAATAAATTTCGTAAACAATTTTTTTTAATTTGAAAGTTTATTCTGAAACAAGTTAAAATAAACACAGTTTTAAGTAATATTATCGAAATAAATTAATAATTACAACAACAACAATAACAACTACAACTGCAACTACAACGACAACAATAATAATATAATAATAGCAGCACAAGAACAACAACCATGACAACAAAAATAAGATGCAAAACAACAACAATTAGAAAAAAGTACACTCACAACTAAGAACACTTTACAAACAAAAAAAGCATTAACTTTTAAAACAAACAAGCATATAAACATGAAAAGAAGAGAAAAGATGAGAGAAATGTCTTGAACTGCAATCTAACTTGAACTAACTAAAGTAACCCAATCCAACATAATTTATACTCCCCAAATAGGATTTAAAGTGGCTAACTCAAATCCTAATCGAGCTCCTAAAACCTCCTCAAATAGACTTGGGAAAGTGGGGGAGACACGGATGTGTCTAGGGTCATGGCTGACCCGTTCTCGTTAGGGGTGAGTAAAAAAAATCCGAAATCGAAAAATCAAACAACTAGTTAACCAAATTGATTTATCAAAAAATTTCGGTTTGGTTAACGGAACCGTAAAACTTTGGAGGGTGCGGTTTTGATTTTTGGTTCAGTCATTTGAAATTCGGTGCGGTTAATCGAAATGAAAACTTCAAATTTTTTTTTCAAAAAAAATACTTAATTTTATATTAGCCAAATGTAGATTTTATAATTTTTAAACATAGAGAAATATGTAAATTAATATTTGGTGTCATAAACTGTTAAATTAGATTAAAAATGAGTGAAAATTGACAATTAATACTTTAAATTAACGGTTCACTGGTAACCGAACCGAAAATTTGGTTAACCGAGTTTTACGGTTCTGTTACACTTCATATATGTGTCGAACTAGAAAATTCGGTTAATTGAAAGTTTTGTTTCGCTTTTCGGTTTCTCATTTTTGCGAATCGAATTTGTAGTTAACCAATTTTCGATTACTGAATTTCCAATTAATCAATTTTGATCACCCCTAATTTTAGGCCTTGGGCTAGTAGGACAATGCAACAAAGCAAGACGGCTAGGACACGACCTTGTCTTCGCACGGTTTGGCCAATGTTCACCAACTGTGACATGAACATGGAAGAGTTTGTGGAAGACACGCAGCTGTCAGCTCCTTTAACAGATAGTCTCATAGTCATGTGCCATTGGCGCATGGCTTGATATTACAACCCAATTTTATAGAATTTTCTTCAATTTTGATTTACATTTTGCAAAGGTACAATTTGGAAATAAATCATCTCTTTGTTTCCTGAAAGGGAAAAGTTATCTCCTCCCATCCATGTCAAATATTTACTTTTGCCCGTTGTTCTAGTTGTTAAAATTACGATTCAGAATAATCGGATCAGAGCTATGATTATAAAACTTATACAAAGGGTTTTTAACAAGAAAAGTAATTCATATATATTGTTCTTCATTGTAAAATCATGATTTATTCATCCTTACTTGTGTAAGATCATAGAAATTTTAGAACAATAATAAGAAATTGCATAAGTTGTTATAGGTAAATTGTTGATCTATTATGACCTAAAAAGTATTTTACCACTATTTCGCCACTTCTTTATCAAGGTGATGTGGTAATTACTAGGGATAAATTAAAAAGTCATTATATGGGCATGTGACAGGTCAAATTTATGCAAGATATAAACCTAAATCTCTTATAACAAATTTCAAAATTTGACACGTCAAGTTAATCAATATATATATGTTGTAACTTGTGTCTAAATAGTTTTGTGTCTATAATCACAAACAACAATGCACATCTGTAAAATGAAAATCGTGTCCAAGACATTGTACAACAAGTTTTTAGAGTGATCCTCATAGATGCGCTAGAAATAAATGAAAGATTGTATTCATGATTCAAGTGATACACATTACATGTGGAAAAAATTTGGGTTTGGATCAAATATAATAAATTGAACAATGGCTAAAATTTGGACGAAATATTTTGTTCCATATCTCCTTCTTTATGATTTAGTTAAATCACACAGACCTATATTCGGGTTAATTAAAATTAGGTTCGGATATTTTTAAAAAATTCGAATGAAAAGATCAGGACTGCATTCGATTTTTCCGAAGATGGAACAAATTAGGTAAATCAACCAGGATAAACTTTTGCAACCACCAATACACATAGGACATCAAATCATTTCATAATCATAAATTTTTGCAAATTTTCCTTGCGCTCCATTTACCAAATACGAATTGTTTACTTCAGCAAATTGAAATTATTGACAATGCACATTAATAAAATAGGAAGACAATCCAACTTATGAAGAAATTCTTTTAATTATTATATCTGAATCCATTCCTACATGGTTATTTTAACCAATTTTTTTAACTTCTTCCCAAAGTATTTTCCACACTTTTGCAAAGCCAAAATTTTAATACCATTTTCTATTAACAGGATTTCATGCCAATTCTATAAATTTTATGTCAATTTACATTCTTATAAATTTTGCCACACATTTGCCTCATATCATACTTCTTCCCCTTCACTGGAAACCCACCGAAATGAAGAGAAGAAAGAGAACACACTCAACCTCCTCAGTCACATTACCACAAGAAATATGCTGTGAAATTCTCTCCAGATTACCCACAAAACCACTACTAAGATTTCGTTGTGTCTCCAAATTATGGTACTCTCTTATTGATGACCCGTATTTTGTCAAAATCAATCTGATCAATTGCCCAAAAAACAACCAAGAAAATGCTCAACTGTTAGTCATAGAGCCAGCAGACATGTTTGATGCTCGGCAATTATGCACATTTCGCCGTGGCGACACATTTAGGAAAATCTCTTCGTTAGGGCTAGATGTTACATGGTATGAACACTATCAAGTCGCGGGCTACATTCATGGAGTCTTTTGCATGAAGAAGTACAGGATGGAAACTCAAGTTTGTGAGGTTTTCCTTTGGAATCCATCAATTAGGAAGTGCTTGGATCTTCCCTTGCCCCATATTGCATACATAGGGATGAAATTGGACGTCGATTTAGCATTTGGGTATGACCCGGTTAGGAATGAATTTAAGGTGATAGCAAGTCTGTATGCAGGAGGTGGAATCCATATCCCTCAATTTGTTGAGCTTTATACCCTCAGCAAAGGTTTTTGGAGGGCCATTGCCATTGGCAAGGGGCCGCGTGCATGGTCTAAGGATGGTCCTAAGGTTTTCTTAAATGGGGTCACATGCTGGGTTGGGACCGATCTCATGAAAGCTACCCCTAAAGGTAAGTACACTCATTTGGTGTCGTTTGATGCACATAATGAGGTATTTAACTACACCGAGTTGCCTGATTGTGAGGACGTTAATGCATGGGAGCACCAACGATTTCCCGTGGTGGTTGGTGAGTCAGTTGCTCTTATGGAAGTCTTTCAAACTCACAGTCACATATGGGTCAAGGAGGAGTTGCGCGCAAATAATACTTCTTGGAGTAAACGGTATTCAATAAACTTACAATTATCTCACAAATTCCTGCACCTTAAGAGTGATGGGGAGTTGTTGTTTGGAGAAGACAAAGGGGTGAAATCATATAACATTGAGAATCATGAAACCAAAGTTCTTGCCAAGAGTTATAGGCTCACTCCTGTTTTCGCCGGTGTTTACATTGAGAGTTTGGTATTACTTGATGCGGCACGCACAAAAGGAAATCCTCTACATGAATTTCCAAATACCAATAGAGCAATGTGTTACCCAATCGGCTTTTCCCATCCTCTTTTTTAGTTTTATGGTTATTTTCTGTACTTTTGAATGCTTGTAGCTCAATTTGTTTGTACCACAATCTTATTCCATTCTTGTTTGTTGCCATGGATACATTGTGACGAGTGTTTTGCATTTCTAACATAAATGTCTTTTTTTTTTCTTTGCACGATCCACACTTAAGACATCATTTTGCTTATAATTCAATAATTTTGTATAATATCTTGTACAAAAGAGCTAACAGTGCAAATCTTTCAATACTTTTTTTAGTTCAGAAGAAAATATAAAAATATTAATATGAACAAAATTTAAATTAGACTCTTTAACAACAATTTTAAAAAGATATTACCAATTTTACTCTTATAAGAGCACAAATTTTCTCAAATAAATAAATATAAGTAATAATAAATCAAAGATAAACAAGGATTATTTTTGTTTATAAAAAAGAAAGGTTTTTTTTTTGGTTTTTTTTTTGGGGGGGGGGGTTCGTTGGCATTAACGAACAAAGCTTTTTTGGCGCCACGCCTTTTAAGATCAACTGCCATTTAAACGCCTCTCCTTCCTACCAAACCACAGTGCCCACCCCCACCCTGGCACCCTCCATGTCGACAAAAACCCTAACCCTAACCCTAAACACCTCCGATCTTTACCGTCAATCTCAGAAATCACTTTCTCTCTACTCAAATTTCCAATTTTTCTCGAATCTCGCCCCAATCCCCTCCGATTTCCCCCTCTCCAAGCTCATCCCAAGAACGCGATTCGTCGTCGATGGCTTCCAAAATGCCGGCGATTTCTCCATCTCCTACTTTCTCTCTCATTTCCACTCCGATAACTATTCAGGCCTCACCTCCGATTGGTCCGCCGGAATCGTCTTCTGCTCCAATACCACCGCCCGCCTTGCCGTCGATGTTCTCGGGGTGTCGCCGCTCCTCGTTGTCCGATTGCCGATGAACGAACCTGTTCTTATCGACGGTTGCGAGCTAACCCTGATCGATGCTAATCATTGCCCTGGTGCTGTTCAATTCTTGTTTAAAATCCCAATTGGTGGTGGAAAATTTGAGCGGTTTGTTCACACAGGAGATTTTGGGTACCGCCCTTCTATGAAAATTGAACCTTCATTGAGTCAGTTTGTCGGTTGTGAAGCTCTTTTTCTTGATATTACTTGTTGCCACCCGAAATTCGTATTCCCCTCGCACGAGGAGTCGATTGATTACATTGTTAGTGTAATTGAGAGGATTGGGGCTGAGAATAGGAATGTAAAATGTAAGGTGCTATTTCTTGTTGCAGGTGATATTGTTGGAAAAGAAAGAGCTTTGATGGAAGTTTCACTTCGATGTGGCCATAAGTTTCATGTTAATAGTAGGACAATGAAGACCTTGAAGGCTTTGGGTCATGCAGATGAGGGGGTGTTCACAGAAGAGGAATCTGCTACCGAGATTCATGATGTTGGGTGGGATTTGTTGGGGGAGAATTGGCCTTATTTTCAGCCTAATTTTGTGAAGATCAAGGGAATTATAGGGGAGAGTGGGCACTCTAAGGTTGTCGGATTTGTTCTTACCGGGTGGTCGTATGAAGTAAAGAGAAATAAGTTTGTGGTTAGGATTAAGGATACATTGGAGATTCATCTTGTGCCTTGCAATGAGCATTCAAGCTTTAGTGGGCTCAGAGATTATGTGAAGTTCTTGAAACCAAAGCAGGTAGTTCCTGCAGTTGGCTCCGATGTCAAATATATGGACAGCAAACATGCTATCAAGATGCAAAAGCATTTTGCTGGGCTGGTGGATGAAATTGCTAATGAGCAACAGTGTTCAGTGGGTTTTTGGCATGAATCAGTGGGAAAGAGTAACAATGAGATAGATGATAAGGTGGTTGGGTTGGACAATGTAATGAAGCGAACATCACAAGAACAAAATGTGAGTGAAATGAAGACTGGGCCTGGAACTGACTATGTTTCCATTTTATGCCCCTCAGCTTCCCAAGAACCCAGTGCACAACATTTGGGCTTGTTAACTGATGAGGAAAAGGAGGAGATTGTGCAAGAGCTCCGTTATTGTTTGCCTATCTGGGTTCCTGAAGATCAGATGCTGGAACTTATCAAATCCTATGGTAGAGATATTGTTGATGCTGTATCTTATTTTTATGAGCATGAAACTGAGTTTCATGAGCAAAGTGCAAACAACTTTTCTCCATCCCAGTCAAATTCAAAAAGTGACTACACATCAGTTGTAGTTCCTCGTTCTGATGAGGAAACCGCTCCCAAAGTGGTCAAGATGTCTAATCAAAACCTCAAATTTCCTCCTTTGAAGCCTTCTGTTGGCAATAGTGTTTCTCCTGCAAAAAAGAGGAAAAATCCTGGGAATAAGCATAACAGGAAGGTCAAAGTTAATTCAGACATTCAAGCGAGTGGCATAAAGCAATCTACGATAACAAAGTTCTTCAGTAAAACTAGCAATGTTTATCAGAGGGGCAGTACCGCCCCTGTTTCAGGGAGGTGCACTGCCAAAAATAGTTAGTTTGCGGCCATTTAGTCAGACTTTAAACTTTATACAGAAGAAATTGCAGCAATTTATTTGGATCAAATATGGCCGTACATTATTGGAAAACCATGCTGCTGACTTATAGTGAAGGTGAGAAATACAACGCTTTTGAGGTTTGCCTTGGCAGTCAGCAGCATAGGGTCAATGTTAGTTCCACATCAAATCCTGGGTGAAGGTCCAGAACCTTGCTGCTCTACCTAAGGAAAAGAACGGTCTGCTGAACCTGCTAACATTTTTATAATTCTATCAATTGGACCTAGGACTACAGGTTGCAAATGGCTACGTGTGATATGTGTCATCAACCCCAGATAAGGAATTCTTTCTTCAAGTTGAGGTATTTGGTCTGCGCATTTCTTTCATTTCTAGAACGATTTAGTTCCCTTTGCAGTGCCTTTATTCTAAGTTAATTAATATTATTGGGATGCTTGTGCAGGCTGTTGCAACATGGTCGATCTTTTGCCTTTTCCGAACATCTGCTTCGTTGGATTTGTGACCTTGTTGGCCGAAGGAAAGGAAAATAGGAGCTACTTATTTGCTTTACAGCATGTTCAGAAGGTTTTGTGCTATATACTATATCTGTATATTTTCCATTAACTTCATGTCTTATTTTGAGGGATTATTTTTTAGTTCCTTTCCGGCTTTGCTCATCTATCATCTGGTTTATTTACAACCTTCTCATCCTTATTAGTTTGCTAGCAGTTTGTTCTCTTGGCTTGCAGGGACGTTCCACTTGCTGTCTACCTCTGCACAGGAAAGATTGCCGCTGACCATGAAAATACAGCTGCTGTACTTCTGTTCTCCATATTGAAAGCTGCGAGAAGGTCGGTCTTTGAGTGAATTACTCATCCCCTGACATTCTTTTACTAGGCTATGACAATGATATCGTGTTCCTCAGTTGAAACAGGTGTTTTTTGCGAAGTCACTTTGACAAAGATTCATGCTTTGCTGGAAGCCTGGACAATGCATGTTAGCACTTCTGAGAGGAATGATAATCAGATGACTAGATGCCATCGCTGACTTTTTTGCTTCAAAATATTATTGAAGGTTGGACCAGAGTAAATGCTGATGCTGGCTATTGTTTTTAATAAAATTGCAGAACTTTGCATCTTTCCTTCAAATTCTTTTCTGTATTTGGCCAGCGTGATTTCTCCAGAAAACAAGGTGTAGACCTTAATGTAACTATATGCTTACAATGCTGCAGCTCGATATTTCCGTCTGTCAGAGTGTACTTCTATGAGGTTGCTTAGATCCATCCACGGAGGGGAAAGTGGGCAAAACCATAGTGCTGCAGGGCCTCTGCCATTAACACTGTTATGACCTGTTGTAACCATAATGCTCATTAGACATCTATCTTTTGAAACTGTGCTGAAGGACATCCAGTGGTAGAATATATGGAGCCAGAGGCGTTACTTTTTCACAAATATTGTGATCCTGTGGCTCAGTTTAGGCTTTCTGCGTTATTCATTTGGGGAAAAAGATGCCACTTTGCCAACCGATAAGAAATTAGGTTGGATCTCATCATGTGACAACTATACAGAATTCTTGTGGATCTCATCATGCCACTTCTTATAGGTTGTGTTTGTTTGGAAGGGGGGTCTTTTGGATAGCTTTACTGTTGTCTGACCACACTTACTCTAGATGGGCTCGAATCACAGTGAATCTAGGTAAGATGAAGCTCAAAGAAAGCAACCCACGCAAATGCCTCAAGATTTGATGAAAGAGCCAGTGGAAGAACTGGGAACAAAGTTCTGATAAACAAGGAGTTACCTTGAGGTTAGAGTAAGATCCATAATTCATTGAAAAAGAGGGAATAACCTTATGATAGGTGGAGATGCAACTAAGACAGACAGGGCAATGCATCAAAAGAAACGAGATTTTTCGTTAAAAGGAAATACATTGAGGAACATTAAGACAGTTGTAAGTACCAAAGGCAAAAAATACTGACTATCATACTGAAAGGCAGCCGGCCAGCCCTAATTTGGAGATTGGAAACAAAACGCCCGGCAGTCTGATGAACAGCCGAGACATATTCAGCATCAGAACAGATTGAACTTACATGCACAATTATTGTAAGTTTCTGAAGTGAAAATAATGGTTCACGCATAAACATTCTCAATTGACAAAAGCATATGAGCAACGGTATCCATATACTTCTGCACTTATTCATCCACGCATCCACCAGCATCATACTTTCCAGCAGCTCCTGAGGTAACCTGATGCCTTTTAGCAATACTAGTGACAGCGCCAGTGCCCAGTAAAGATGTTGGTGCAGTGCTTGGCTCAGCTAGGCTCTGGTAAATCCTATCGAAATCACCTTCAGGGCACAAGGACAAATAAGTTGACTTCGTAGACAGAATAAACTTCTCCGCAGTAGAGTCTCCAACACTGTCCAACTCGGAAGTAACTTGAGCCATTTTTTGCTCAGCCTCATTCAATTTCTGCTCGTAACGGCTACATTTTCTTTCAGCCTCCACCTCGGCCTTGGCAGTGTACAGTGTAGCATTGAGGAGAGTAACCTCCTCAATCAGAAAAGCATTTTTGTGATCCTCTGTCTGGAGCTTCTGGGTCAGTTCCTCGTTATCTGACTTCAATTGCTTTTCACTTGCCACAAGGGATATTACCAAAAGCGATTCCTACGTATGGAAAATGGTCAGAAAGAAAGATGGTTAAGAGGGCGTGACAAGTACGTAAGTGGTAACCGTGGTCTCACCCTTGCAGCTCTGACCAGAAGAAGTTTCATCATGTCAACAAGGATCTGTGGACAGCCCACCATTATATCAGCCTTTCCAAGTATCTCCTTGCGAAAAGAACGAGCAATCTCACCTGCTCCTCAAAGTCATTCATCAGAAAGATTGAGTAGTGATATATTACTGAGGAGAGAGAAGACTACACAGGCTCAGACAATTGATCACAAGGCCCTGATTCAGAGGAAGTCTTTTGTTGCTGCATTTCCTGCGGATTCCCTGTCTTCAGCACAATGAGCACTTCATGCAGTTTGTTAAGCAACTCAGCTGAGTAGTTTATGTGTAGTTTGAAACGACCATTCATGCTGTCTTGTTTCTTCAGAATGATCCTTTATGAGGACTGTTGCATTGAGGCAAGAATTTAATACGCACATGACCGAAAATGAAAATTGATAAACCTACTGTCACACCTGATATGGCTTTACTAACTCAACAATTATCTAACTGTCTTGAGTCAGTTATAGCCACTAATCCTAGCTGGCAGTTTGTTAGGAATCAGTTATGAATCTTTCCATTTCTTGCTGCAAACTGTTAAGGCAACAAATGTATAAATAGCTAACTCTCTGTACAGATTAATGCAACTTGATTCTAATCAGTACTTCATTACATTCTGATCTTCTTTTACAGAGCATTGTCTCGGTCTTCATTGCGTACAATTTCATGGTATCACAGTATAGGCTCATTTAGATTGTTTTTCTTTCTCCTTCTACTATGGATCCCAATATGGCTCAGAACAACACAATATCTAATAGTTCTGTCCTGAATGACAATGTCAACAATATTGCACACGATGTTCTTAATCCTTCTCATGATCTTTTTCTCCATCCTTCGGACAATCCTAATAACATTCTTGTCAATGATCTACTGTATGGCAAGAATTATGGCACTTGGAAAAAATCCATGGAGATAGCTCTAATTGCCAAGAACAAACTGGGTTTTGTTCTTGGTACCTGTTCCAAGCCAGACATGTCTTCTCCTCTGTTGAATCAATGGAACAGATGCGACAAGATGATGATTTCTTGGCTACTGCATGCCGTGGAAAAGGGAATCTCAGACAGTATCCTGTTTTCAAGTTCATCAAGACAAATCTGGGTGGATCTTGACCAGAGGTTTGGCCAATCTATTCAATTTCTCAAGTCAATCAGGATATTGCTGCTTATTTCACTGAAATTAAGAAGTTATGGGATGAACATGATTCGATGCTATCAGTTCCTACATGTTCTTGTGGAACTAGTTGTGCTACTTGACATATATTATCAAAAAATGAGAGAAAAAGAACAGTTGATTCAACTGCTTGTGGGCTTGAATGATGTTTACAAACGGGTCAGAGGCAACATACTCATGTCCAGGCCTTTCCCTAATGTTAGTCAAGCTTATTACATGCTCCTTCAAGAAGAACATCAAATGGAGATATCTTCAAAAGTTTGTATTGTACCCCAGTCTGCTGCATTGAACTCAAATTTTAATGCTCAAGATTCTTTGGGCTTAATGGGAAGAAATATGCGGTACAACAGCTATGGTGGAAAAAACAGTGGATACAATAACAGTTATAGCCACAGTTCTGGCTATAATAATTCTGGTGGTAACAATGGAAGCACTAATGGAGGCAGTAACTTTGCTCCTAACAGAAATATTGCTTCGTCCAGGAGACAATTACATTCTGACCACTGCAAAATTTCTGGTCATACTATTCAAAAATGCTACAAACTACATGGTTATTCCCCTGGAGACAGATTATACAGAGCTAAGAAGATTGCAGCACCTGTTACACAAGATCAAGAAGGGGTTTTGTAACGTCCGCATTTCCTATTTTACGTTAAGCTTGTCGTATTGCCTTTTTGCGTCATAAAATCGTATTTCTGTTAACTACACGAGTTAAATTATTATCGATATGCTTATGTAAACGATAATTTTATTAAAAAGAATATTTTGTCGCTATTTATATCGTTAATATTATTGTTGATTATTTAGAAAATGTTTGAGTTGATGTGAACTCATACCTTCAAAATCATTATTTGATTTATTTAGTCGTTTCCCGAATTTAGTTAGGATGCTGGTTTTAGAACGTTTCAACCCGAACCTAGACTAAGCATTAACAAATCTGGGATCAGGAAACGAATAATCGGCGAAGGGTTATATCATTGATTCAAGTTAAGATATGAGGTTCGAGATTAGAAATTAGACTAGCGGTGTTAGTTGAATGGGCAAGCATCAAACAAAAAAAAATATAAAAAAATATGTAAGGGGCCGAAGCCCTTTACTTTTCTCAGCGAAGGCACGACAGGGGGGTTCTCAAACCCCAGCCCCACGACCCACACCATGGAAGAGAGAGATTGAGCAAGAGAGAGGGGGAAGCAGGCCGGCCGAGCACCGTGGTGGCGGCGGGGCCACACCTGCAACCACCGGTTTGCACAACAGCCATTGCCTTACGCCCTGAACTCAAGATAAACGAGAGTCAGATCGAGGAGAAGCGGTGAGGGGGCACGATTCCAGCAGTTCTCGCGACTGAGGCCGGCGACTGGCGGTGGTTGAGGGTGTTCCCGTGACCACCAGAATAGCACGAACAACAGCCAAATCGAGCTTGGGGCATAATGATTGGGGTCAGTGCTAGGCAGCGAATTAGGAGACCAATTTCTGAGTTCTTAAACATCCAAATTCAGCCCCGAAAGCCCTTAGAACGGGTCCTTAACTTGGAGTCCAGGTGAGTGTTTCTCGCCTCCTAAGTATTAGTAATTTCAAAATTGTTTTGGCCCTAAAGTTGTAATGCATGTCAGTTTAGGATTAGTTAGATCGATTGGTGTCATGCATGTTCTGTTTCAGCTGAATTTAGTTTAAATCGATGTATGTTAAGTTTAGTTAGTTCATGCCTGAAAGTGACTTCGAAGTAACCTAACGATGCCTTGAATCGATATATGTTAGTTTAGTTAATTAACGCTTGAAAATGGCTTCGAATCGATATATGTTAGTTTAGTTAATACATGCTTATAAGTAGATTCGAAATAATATACGAATATTTTGAATCGATATCGAATAAGCTAACTAATTTATGCTTGAAAACGACTTTGAAATGAACTAAGAATGACTATATTCGATGCATGCTAAGTGGATTGGTTCGTGTTTAAAAGTAACTCTGGAACCCACCTAAACATGTTCTGAATCGATACTTGTATGATTAGTTAATTCATGCCTGAATAGCAGCTTCAAAATGATATGCGAGCATTTAGAATCGATACTTGTATAATTAGTTAATTCATGCCTAAATAGTAGCTTTGAAATAATATGTGAGCATTTACAATCGATACTTGTATAATTAGTTAATTTATGCCTGATTAGTAGCTTCGAATTAGCCTAATAATGCTTCGAATAGCGATAGGTTAGTTTAGTTAATTAACGCTTGAAAATGCATGTTTAGTTGATTAGTTATGCTTTGAAAATGGCATGTTTAATTGGTTAGTTATGTTTTGAGAATGGCATGTTTAGTTGGTTAGCTATGCTTTGAAATGACATGAACTTGGCATGCCTACCTCCTATTCGCGAATTATGAATGTAGGCTAGTTTCACGCCGTGTGAGTTTATTTCAGTTCGTTAAGTTCTTATTTCAAGTTAATGCAACATATATATGTATGTATATGCTTATATATGCTGTATTGAGCTGCTGGATGGTTGCTACTTGCTCGGTAAGTTTATACATAGCTATTTCATTTGATTTTTATGATATTATATGATGGTTATGGAATTGAAAACCGAATTGGTAGTCGGATGGCTTCAGGATGAACTGTTGAGAATTTTGAGGTCCTTTGTGGTTGGTGTTGTATGAGGAGGGAGCTTGGGTTGTGTTTAACCGCAATCGTGTGGATTGTGAGGCCATGTGTGGCTTATTCTATTGAATTGATTATGAAATATTTGAATATGTTATGTGCAAACTCCCTTCCCTTTTATGTTATTAAGTTTCATCTTGTGAGTGAGGGTGAGTTTGAAAAAGGAAGTTTTCATATTTGTAACTAATAATAGCCATAACCATTAGCAAACAATGGCCTATTTTAACTATGCAAATACAGTTTTGAGAGTAAATTCGCTTGAACGGGGGAATCCCTAAAGAATTTAAATAAAAAGAGTGTGTGTTGTATGAAAAAGGATTTCACTGTGAGAGGCAGCAAACTTATTAGCCGTTATGGCTATACGCTTTAAATTGGCTAAGATATTGTGCATAAGGACAATAGAGGGGAGTGAACCTACTTGAACGCGGGAATCCCTAACCTAAGGAGTATCCCATTAGTGGGAAGCCCTAGAGACCCTGACTAAGGTTAAGGTCCAAAAGTTAGTTGCCATCTCGGGAGTAAGAGCATAGCGTGAGCGATAGTCTCACTAGGGATTGAGATTAGATCTCACCCAATCAGCATATTATGATGATCTTATGCCCAGAGTAATTTCCTAATAAGCAAGAAAAGTAGTCGGCGTTTCACCTTTTAAGTATTTCAAAAAGAAAGTTTTTAAGGGTAAGTATGAGACCAATATGAAAGAGATTCTTTTAAGAATATGAGCCTCAAAGAGGCTAAGAAAAGAGCTTTATGAGCCTAAAGAGGCTAAGAAAAGAGCTTTATGAGCCTAAAGAGGCTAAGATTATGAGCCTAAAGAGGCTAAGTAAAGTGTTTTCAGAAAAAGAAAAAAAGGATTTTTGTGCATATCATGTGATTAAGATTCTAAGTACAGTACGAATGAAATTTCAAGTACAGCATGGCCATATCCTTGTAATGCATCGAGCATATGAGTTTGAATGTGCATATTTAGCTAAAGAAAGCTCCTTGCATAATCTCTGTTTCATGTGTTACGTATCTCATATGAGTGAATTAGATAGATAAAGCATAAATCACGAATTATATCACATAACCTATGAAAGGAATTTCTGTGCTTAGCCTCGTTGCTTACTTATGTGTTTGACTGCTTGTTAGCAAAGGAATTTAGTCATTCAGGGCCCTAGAAATGTGTTTGAATGGTTAAAATGAAATTTATGGATAGTAATCCTTCCTCGAGGACTATGATTGCCTAATATGATGATAGCAAAGTATGAATACGTGATATGTGACTATTAAAGATATTACTACCTGTAATGGTTTTGATTTTAAGGAGTCAGGGAATACTCACTGAGCATGTGGTTGCTCATTCCATTACTGTTTCTCCTTTTTCCCCAAGTTTGCATTATGACGAGTAGAAGCCAAGTCACTTATGTCAAGATGGATTGTATTCTTTCTTGCAAGGTGTCATGGTGCCCATTTGAAGGGGTCTTACATGTTTAACAAAGTCATGTAATGTATTCCTAGAATTGTAAACGTTTATAAACAAGTATTCTAATTCATGTAGTGTATTCGGTTTAGGAGTCGCTTTGTACCGTCATGTGTGCTAACCATCTTATTAGTCAGTTCTCCTTCTAGTTGAAACCAGTTATGTTTTGGAATGTAAATCCCAGTACTCCGGTTGTGTGAACCGTTGAGTTATATCTTTCATTTCTCCTGTATTAATGAACTATATTATTTGATGTACTCCGAGCGAGTTGCTCGTTGAGCTATGAACTCCGTCGTCTAGCCGTTGAGCTTATTTTAAAATGTTTTACACTTCCATTAATTTTTAGAGGTTTGTTGTAAGGCTTTAGCCTGGAAACGGTCAGTTTTTAGGGAAAATTCTGTCCGTTTCGCCCCGAAATTTAAGTCGAAAGTTAAGAAAACGTAGCGCTCCTGGCCCTAGGGGTTGGGGGTGTTACAAGTTTCTTGGCTAGAAGATATTCAAGCAACATCAGCACCTCATCACACTCCTGCAGTTTCTTTGCCCACGTTAAATGTAGAGCAATACCAACAACTTTTAACTTTGCTCAGTAAACATTCATCTGAGGCTAATTCTTCAGGTTCTTCAGTGGGGGTAGGCTTTCTGGCAGGTAAAAAATTCTGTTTTCTTACATCTTTTAACAATGTGGATTGGATTATAGACAATGGTGCAAGTGACCATATTACACCACATCTTGGTTTATTTACTTCAGTTCAGCCATTGAAAGATGCTGGGTTTATTACCATGCCTAATGGAAAACACTCCAAGATTGCTCACATTGGCTCAGTGAGACTTACACTTACTCTGGCATTGGTCAATGTCTTACATGTCCCAGATTTCTAGTTCAATCTTTTATCTGTTCATAAATTGTGTAGACAGATAGCTGGGAAAGTGACTTTTACATTTAGTAAATGTACTTTCCAGGGCCTTATGTCACAGGAAGTGGTCCTTGGTAGGTCTCGGGAATGTTTATATCATGCTCAACATTCAAACACAAGCAATACAACAGCAGGGCAAGCGCCATTGGTAATGCAGAGTGGATCTCAGCAAGTTTTTTCCCAATGCTTGATTTAACAAGATTCTTCTTTATCTGACATAGATTCATGGCACTTTAGATTAGGGCATTTATCATTTGAAAGAATGCACTATCTGTCCAAAGGCAAAGATGTGCAGACAACCCTTTCCATTGAGCAACACAAGAGTTTCAGGCATTTTTGAACTCATACATGTAGATACTTGGGGATCTTTGATGGAGACCATCATGACCGCTCCCGTACCTCCCCTTCTCCGCTCAAGGAAGACCCCAACAATCTCAAAGAGGCTAAAGAGTTTGCTCTCCTCTGTAGAAAGGCCGTGACTATGCCGGAGGAATTCATCCATAGCCCCCTCACGCCATGCCCGGTTTTTGTCACTTGTTTACACCAACATGTAATGGACCCACCTGCTGAAGGTCCTTACATTATTCAAGCCTAGAAACTTAGCTTTCTTTCAAGACCAACCACGTTCAATTTGGATATCATTTGGTTGGTAAAACCTAACCCACAAGTATATGGTATCCGGGCACAGGGCAGTTTGGACAGTCTGTACTATTTGGGCCATAACTTTTGATTGGCTGGTCCAAACTTAGCAAACTTACATTCCCTGGAAAATAGACTTCCTGAGCTTTCCAACAAGCCCAAGAACATCGAATTTGGCCCAGTATTCTGAGAGATATGGCTCCTGGAAGTTGAGGCTGCTGCAAATGTGAAAGCAATTATTGCAATCCATGTGAACTTGGGTGTTTACTCTTTATGTCGGCTGCTACCTCCTCCAAATCCGTGTGATTCTTTTTCTAGCAAGCTTGAATGTGTGAGATAAAGGATTCATGCATCCATTTAAGCTTCTACACCCTTTTCACACCAAGCAT
Source organism: Carnegiea gigantea (assembly GCA_029747015.1). Classification (NCBI taxonomy): domain Eukaryota; kingdom Viridiplantae; phylum Streptophyta; class Magnoliopsida; order Caryophyllales; family Cactaceae; genus Carnegiea; species Carnegiea gigantea. The sequence goes on along the minus strand of JAKOGI010001716.1, from coordinate 17,062 downwards.
CCAAGAGACACACCTTTTCACTCCTTGGTACATCCACATGAAGAGCTAGCTACAATGTACTTAGGATTCTTTGTTTTCTGCACTTTTTTTTTGTTTTCTTCGTACCTTTTCACAATATAAGGCCTTTAGTATAAATAGGCCATAGCTTGAGGTTGTAAGCATTCACTTCCAACTTGAAATACAAATCATACAAAGCAAGCATTTGAGTGTTCTCTCAATTGTGTTCTAAAGCCTAGTTCTATATCTTGAGTGTGGCAACCTCAAGTGGTGTTCTAGGTCCCTTCCCTCAACTAGGTGGTGATTAACTTCTGTATCCTAGATTGAGTTAAGGGATTGCCCAAGTTATTTGGCTTGAGTGGCTCCAATTGGATTATCTCTAGTCAAATACTTGAACTATCCTTCTCTCATTTCTACTTTGTTCTTCCCCATCAAAAAAAAACCAAAAACACATCTTTTCTTGGTCATTTGTGCTCACTTATACATCATTTGGTATCAGAGCCAAGGTTGTCAAGTGACCAAGAACTATCCAAAATTCATCCCAAAAGCCAAAGCACAAAAAAAAAATACTCAAATCAACAAAACCGAGAAAACAAAGACAGAGCATTGGCACGGTGCCCCCGTGCTCCAGGACACGACCGTGCCACGTCTCTTTCTGCCTTCAGTTTCGTCCAGAATATTGGCACGGTGCCACCGTGCTTACAGGCACGACCGTGCCTCTCCTCATCCCTGCAAAAACAACCTTCCTTCAATCCTAAACACGGTAAAATGTCTTCTAGCCGTACCCCAGAGCGAGTTGACGAGTTGGAAGCGCAAGTAAAATTCCTCCGAACCCAAATTGCCCAACTTATGGAAGAGAAAAGGAGATGGACTCGAAGCCCTTCTCACTCACGCACTCATGCATACTCGGATGAATCCGAGAGAGAAGAGAAGAGCTATATTGTCAACTCAAGTGATGAAGAAACCCCTAGAAGAAGAAGGCAAGGGAATGGCCTTGGCGACTTTAGAGTCGACATTCCCGAATTTGAAGGCCAAATGGATCCCGATCATTTCCTTGATTGGCTTCAAACCGTGGAACGTGTCTTTGAGTATAAAGAGGTGCCGGATGACAAGAAAGTGAAGCTAGTGGCCCTAAAGCTCCGGAAGTACGCTTCCATATGGTGGGCCAACCTTGTGGCCAAGAGAGCGAGAAATGGTAAAGGAAAGATTAGAACTTGGGCCAAGATGAAAGACAAACTTAAGGCCAAGTTCCTTCCCTCCCATTACATCCAAGACAACTACTTCAAGTTGCATCACCTCAAGCAAGGCTCCAAGAGCGTTGAGGAATACACCCGGGAGTTCGAGCAACTCCTTCTCAAGTGCGATTTGAGAGAAGATGATGCACAAACCATGGTAAGATACCTAAGTGGTCTTGATGATTCCATTGCCCATGTCATTGAACTACATCCCTACTCCTCCCTAGATGACTTGAGTTCTCTTGCCTACAAGGTAGAGCAACAAAAGAAATCTAAGGGAAAAGGCACCCTTTCCAAAACCCCTTCCCGTCCTTACTCCACTCAAAAACCTCCCTACTTTTCCCCCAAACCACAAAACTCTCCACAAACCAAAAGTGCCCCTCCCACCGCCCCTAACCCTTCCACAAAAGAATCCCCAAAGCCAAAAGACAAGATTCGCTGTTTCCGTTGTCAAGGCCTTGGGCATATTGCCTCCGAGTGCCCTAACAAACGGATTGTCTCTCTAGCCGAATACCAAGCCACCTTCGCGGAGCAACATGAAGAAGAAGGAGGAGAAGATTGTGAGTTGGAAAATGTGGAAGAAGTGGAAGAAGGCCCTGATGAAGGAGAGCTACTTGTCATTCGAAGAGCATTGAGTGGATTTGCCACTCAAGACAATCTGGAACAGAGAGAGGCTATCTTTCATACAAGGTGCACAGTTGGAGGGAAGGTATGCTCCCTCATCATAGATGGAGGTAGTTGTGCAAATGTTGCCTCCAAGACTATGGTTGACAAGCTTAAACTTCAAGCCACTCCTCACCCTAAGCCTTACACCATCCAATGGTTGAATCAAGGCAAAGGTATACAAATCTCTCACCAATGTCTTGTCTCTCTCTCCATTGGAAAACATTACAAGGATGAGGTATGGTGTGATATAGTTCCCATGGATGCTTGTCACATCCTATTGGGAAGGCCTTGGTTGTTTGATAGAAGTGTCATCCATGATGGCCGGATGAACACTTATTCCTTCCAAAAAGACCAAAAGAAAATCACCCTCACCCCTCTCAAACCGACCTCCACTACAAAATCCGAAGACAACCCACACTTGGATGTCTTTCTCACCACCCTTCTCAAATCCCAACATCATGAGTTTGAGTCTTTCAAAGACTTGATTCTCCTACAAGATGAGCTAGAATCCCCATCTCCTTCACACCCTCTACTCACCCCTCTCCTACAAACCTTCCACCATGTGTTCCCACAAGAAATTCCCCATGGTCTTCCTCCACCAAGATCCATACAACACAAGATTGACCTTATTCCAGGATCCGTTCTTCCCAATAAGCCGGCCTATCGAATGACTCCAAAAGAAACCCAAGAAATCCAAAGACAAGTGGATGACCTCTTGTCTAAGGGATTGATTCGAGAAAGCCTAAGCCCATGTGCCGTGCCTGCCCTCCTTGTACCCAAAAAGGATGGTAGCATGCGAATGTGTGTGGATAGCCGGGCCATCAATAAAATCACTATCAAGTACCGGTATCCTATTCCCCGGTTAGAAGACCTTCTTGATGAGCTTCATGGTGCCACCATCTTTTCTAAGATTGATCTTAGAAGTGGCTACTATCAAATCCGGATTTTCGAAGGAGATGAATGGAAAACCGCCTTTAAGACTAAAGGAGGCTTGTATGAATGGCTTGTCATGCCATTTGGGCTAACCAATGCCCCTAGCACTTTTATGAGGCTTATGAACCAAGTTCTAAAGCCCTTGATTGGTATTTGTGTGGTCGTCTATTTTGACGATATCTTGATCTATAGCAAGACCGAAGAAGAGCATGCCCATCATCTTCAACAAGTTTTGGAGATCTTGTCTCAAGAGCAATTATATGGGAATTTAGAGAAGTGCCATTTCTTCACTTCCCAAGTGATATTTTTGGGCTACATTGTGTCCGCCCAAGGAATTCAAGTTGATGAGAGTAAGATCAAGGCTATTCAAGAGTGGCCTACTCCTACTTCCTTCACTCAAGTAAGGAGTTTCCATGGCCTAGCATCTTTTTACCGGAGGTTTGTTCGTGACTTTAGCACTATTGTGGCTCCCATGACCGAAGTGCTAAAAGGGAAAAATTTTACTTGGAATGAGCAAGCACAACGTGCATTTGAAGAAATCAAGAAGAGACTCACTTGTGCACCCGTCCTAGCCTTACCCGACTTTTCAAAGATATTCGAAGTAGAGTGTGACGCATCCGGGGTAGGGATTGGAGCTGTCCTTTCCCAAGAGAAGAAGCCAATAGCCTTCTTTAGTGAAAAACTAAACGAAGCTAAAAAGAAATACTCCACTTACGACAAAGAATTCTATGCCATCATCCGGGCTTTGGAGTATTGGCGTCACTACCTAGTAGGAGGGGAGTTTATCCTCCATTCCGACCATGAGGCACTCAAATACATACAAGGTCAACACAAGCTCAACCCGAGGCATGCCAAGTGGGTAGAATATCTTCAATCATTCCACTTCATCATCCAACACAAGGCGGGAAAACTTAATAAAGGAGCCGATGCACTCTCCCGTAGGTACTTACTTCTTTCTACCTTAAGTACCAAAGTTCTTGGCTTTGAAGTTGTGAAAGAGTTGTATCCAAGTGATGAGGACTTTAAAGAAATCTTTGAGAAGTGTTCTAAACACCCTCACGGAGTGTTCCATATGGAGGATGGTTTCTTGTTCAAGGGTTCACGCTTGTGCATTCCCAAGTGTGGATTTCGAGAGCTCCTTATCCAAGAGCTCCATGGAGGAGCCTTAGCCGGCCACTTTGGAATGGAAAAGACATGTGCTATGCTGAAGGAGCACTATTATTGGCCACATATGTCTAAAGATGTGGAACACTTTGTAAAAAGATGCTCCATTTGTAAAATGGCCAAGAGTCATGTTCTTCCACAAGGCTTGTACTCCCCTCTTCCTATTCCTCAAGCTCCATGGGAGGATATAAGTCTTGACTTCATCACGGGTTTACCAAGAACCCAAAAGAATAAAGACTCTATCATGGTGGTGGTAGACCGCTTCTCAAAAATGGCACATTTTGTTCCTTGCCATACCACCAATGATGCCTCGCTTGTAGCCAAGTTATACTTCAAGGAAATTGTTAGGCTACATGGAGTACCCAAGAGCATGGTGTCCGACCGAGACAGCAAGTTTCTTAGCCATTTTTGGCTAACATTGTGGCGTAAGATGGGCACCCAACTCAAATTCAGCACTTCATGTCACCCACAAACTGACGGCCAAACGGAAGTCACCAATAGGACTTTGGGCACCTTGCTTAGAGTCCTTGTGAAGAAGAATATCAAGAGTTGGGATGATATGTTACCTCATGCCGAGTTTGCCTTCAATAGAGCTCCAAGTAAAGCAACTCATCTCTCTCCCTTCCAAGTCGTGTATGGCCACAATCCAAAGAGCCCTCTTGATCTTATCCCTATTCCAACTCCCACCAAGTTTAGTTGGGAAGCCGAGAAAAGGGCCAAAGAAATCCAAGACCTACATGTCCAAGTTCGTGATAGCATTGCCAAGGCCAATGAGAGGGCCATGCACCATGCCAACAAGCACAAAAGAGAGATTCATTTTCAACCTGGAGATTTGGTGTGGATCCATTTGAGGAAGGAACGATTTCCTTCCAAGCGAAAATCCAAGTTGATGCCTAGGTCGGATGGGCCATTCGAAATCATTGAGAAGGTCGGCCCTAATGCATATAAAGTAGACCTTCCCGGAGATTATGGAGTCTCGGCAACATTTAACGTCTCCGATCTTAGTCCCTACTTTGAAGATGAAACTCTTCCAAGTTTGAGGACAAACTCTCACCTATCCGGGGAGAGTGATGGAGACCATCATGACCGCTCCCGTACCTCCCCTTCTCCGCTCAAGGAAGACCCCAACAATCTCAAAGAGGCTAAAGAGTTTGCTCTCCTCTGTAGAAAGGCCGTGACTATGCCGGAGGAATTCATCCATAGCCCCCTCACGCCATGCCCGGTTTTTGTCACTTGTTTACACCAACATGTAATGGACCCACCTGCTGAAGGTCCTTACATTATTCAAGCCTAGAAACTTAGCTTTCTTTCAAGACCAACCACGTTCAATTTGGATATCATTTGGTTGGTAAAACCTAACCCACAAGTATATGGTATCCGGGCACAGGGCAGTTTGGACAGTCTGTACTATTTGGGCCATAACTTTTGATTGGCTGGTCCAAACTTAGCAAACTTACATTCCCTGGAAAATAGACTTCCTGAGCTTTCCAACAAGCCCAAGAACATCGAATTTGGCCCAGTATTCTGAGAGATATGGCTCCTGGAAGTTGAGGCTGCTGCAAATGTGAAAGCAATTATTGCAATCCATGTGAACTTGGGTGTTTACTCTTTATGTCGGCTGCTACCTCCTCCAATTCCGTGTGATTCTTTTTCTAGCAAGCTTGAATGTGTGAGATAAAGGATTCATGCATCCATTTAAGCTTCTACACCCTTTTCACACCAAGCATCCAAGAGACACACCTTTTCACTCCTTGGTACATCCACATGAAGAGCTAGCTACAATGTACTTAGGATTCTTTGTTTTCTGCACTTTTTTTTTTTGTTTTCTTCGTACCTTTTCACAATATAAGGCCTTTAGTATAAATAGGCCATAGCTTGAGGTTGTAAGCATTCACTTCCAACTTGAAATACAAATCATACAAAGCAAGCATTTGAGTGTTCTCTCAATTGTGTTCTAAAGCCTAGTTCTATATCTTGAGTGTGGCAACCTCAAGTGGTGTTCTAGGTCCCTTCCCTCAACTAGGTGGTGATTAACTTCTGTATCCTAGATTGAGTTAAGGGATTGCCCAAGTTATTTGGCTTGAGTGGCTCCAATTGGATTATCTCTAGTCAAATACTTGAACTATCCTTCTCTCATTTCTACTTTGTTCTTCCCCATCAAAAAAAACCAAAAACACATCTTTTCTTGGTCATTTGTGCTCACTTATACATCAATCTTCCAGATGTACCACATATGATGGATAAAAATACTTTCTTACAATTTTAGATGATTACTCAAGAGCTACTTGGGTACATTTGATGTCTTTTAAGAGCAATGTATTCCCTCTTCTTCAAAGTTTCATTTTCTTTGCTGAGAAATAGTTTGGTGCCTTAGTTAAGATTGTTAGCTTAGATAATGGGTCAGAATTTCAAGATGGGTCAGCTCTTCAATTTTATACAAGTAAGGGTATTATACATCAAAAATCATGTGTGGATACACCACAACAAAACGGCGTTGTTGAGAAACAAACTCCTTTTGGAGGTTGCTAGAGCATTAATGATATAGGCTAACCTCCCTCAAAGGTTCTAGGTAGAGAGCATCTTATTTGCAGTTTATTTGATAAATAGATTCCCAACATCTGTGGTACAAAACAGGACACCTTTTAAGCTTCTTTATAAAGAAAAGCCCACATACTCAGCCCTGAGAACATTTGGCTATCTTTGTTATGCATCAACACTAAAGAGGAACAGAAGCAAATTTCAAACTAGAGCAACTACATATATCTTTCTAGGCTATCCCTATGGTCAGAAAGCATACATAGTTTATGACTTGGAATCTAGAAAAGTACTTATTTCCATAGATATAATGTTCAATGAAAATTGCTTCCCTTATTCAAGCAAGAACGATACGTCACATTCACTTCTTCCAATGGTTGTATTTGAAGACCAAGAATGTGCTTTACCAAGAGAACTTAGCAACATTCACAACATCCATGTACATTGCAACATCATCCTCATATTGCAATTGAAGCATTCCAAACTCTCAACAAATAGCATCAGACAGTCAAGATTCAGCATTAGCTCAACATCAACATGTCCCTACTTCTGTTGACAACAATGTACAGCCAAGGAGGTCTACAAGGAGCCATAAACCCCCATCTCATCTTCAGGATTATGTGTGTTCTAACACACAAACCAGCTGGTGTAATTTGGTAATTATTCCTCCTGGACACGTAGCTTGCTTGACTGCTATAGAGGAATTTGCAGAACCCTCTTCTTATGAGCAGGCTGCTAAACATCCAGGATGGGTGGCAGCTATGAACAAGGAGATTGATGCTTTACAAATCAATAACACTTGGGAAGTTGTTGACCTTCCTCCCAACAAAAAGGCAATTAGTTATAAATGGATGTATAAAATAAAAGTGAAGTCAGATGGATCACTTGAGAGACTGAAGGCAAGATTAGTTATAAGCGGATTTACTCAGCAATGTGGAGTTGATTATCAAGAAGTGTTTTCTCCCATAGCAAAAAATGGCTACCATCAGAACAGTCATGGCTCTGGCAGCAGCACAAAACTGGGGTATGTGCCAATTAGATGTAAACAATGCTTTTTTACATAGAGAATTAGATGAAGAGGCATACATGCAAATGCCAAAAGGGATTCCCAATCCAGAAAATAAAGTCTACAGGTTAAAGAAATCCCATTATGGCCTCAAACAGGCTAGCAGACAATGGTTCAATAAACTGAAAGACACCCTTACTTCACTAGGATATATGCAGTCCAAGAATGACTACTCCTTATTTCTAAACAAATCCTCCACAAAGCTCACCGTTATAGCAATATACATAGATGATATCCTCGTAACAGGTTTAGACCTTGAAAAAATTCAGCATGTTAAACAATGCCTAAACACAAAATTTGGCATTAAAGACCTTGGACAACTCCACTATTTCCTTGGTTTAGAAGTTGCTCAAACCGCACAAGGTGTGTTATTATCTCAGCAAAAATTGACCAAAGAATTGCTAAGGGATAGTGGTTTTTCCATTGAAAGACATGCCAGTACACCCTTACCATTTAATTGCAAGCTGTTACTTGATGAAGGAGACGTATTGACAGACCTTACAGTCTACAGAACTCTGGTTGGCAAATTGAACTTCCTTACACATACCACACCTGATTTGAGCTTTACTATACAAACACTCAGTCAATTGTTACAAAATCCTCGAACTAGTCACTTACAAGCTTCATACATACACTGAGCTACATTCTAGGTACAGCAACTCAAGGGATCCTATTAAAAGGAACCAATTAACTGAAACTACAGGCTTTCTCTGATTCTGACCGGGCAGCATGCCCCAATTCCAGAAGATCTATGACTGGCTACCTGATTCTGCTTGGCAAATCTCCAATCAGCTAGAAATCTAAGAAGCAAGGGACTGTATCTAGAAGTTTAGCAGAAGCCGAATATAGAGCTATAGCTCAAGCAGCATCTGAAGTTACCTGGTTAGTAAGATTACTTGAAGAACTTGGTGTCGCATATCTCACTCCAGTAACACTCAACTGTGACAACCAATCTGCATTGCACATTGCCCGTAATCCGGTGTTTTATGAAAGGACTAAATACATCAAAATTGACTGCCATTGTACAAGAGATAAAATCCTTGAAGGATTGCTACAGCTAAACTACATGCCTACCTCATCTCAGATAGCTGATGTGCTCACAAAGATCTTGCCTAGGCCTCACTTCCAAGAACTACTCTCCAAGCTCGGCATGGTCAATGTCTTGAACCATTCCAGCTTGAGGGGGGTGATAAACCTACTACGACACCTGATATGGCTTTACTAGCTCAACAAATATCTAATTATCTTGAGTCAGTTATAACCACTATTCCTAGCTGGTAGTTTGTTAGGAATCAGTTATGAATCTTTCCATTTCTTGCTGCAAACTGTTAAGGCAACACATGTATAAATAGCTAACTCTCTGTACAGATTAAAGCAACTTGATTCTAATCAATACTTCATTACATTTTGATCTTCTTTTACAGAGCATTGTCTCTGTCTTCATTGCGTACAATTTCAAAAATCAGAGCTCACAAAACATCGAACTACGAAGGTGCTTAGGATGGCATGTGCAGACAAAGTTCCACTCTCATGGCCATAGTAAGCTAGCAACGAAACTCTTGTCGATGAGAGCTATGTCCAAGATTATCAATTAAATGGATGGTGCAAACATCAGCCTCCCAAAATTTTTTGGGACTTGAAGCACTTGAAAGCTTTTTTTGTCATACTGCTCAAGAAAAGACGGTTTCCCTATTCTAAAGGAGGTATGAAGACTACATAAGCGAGTTGAGCCAGGTCTCTCATACCAACCCACAAAAGTTAAAACTCTCCATAGTAAACTACCTTGGAATAGGATTCTGTTTTCTGACTCTGATGTACATAATGTGGAAGACTCAAGATAGTTTTGGCAGTAGGATTTGATTTTCCAACTCTTGTGATCAGAGAAAATAGTGGGATGTCACTGTGCTTATCTAGAAGTACAGAATTTTCCTGCCTCTCTGTTGGGGCATCTAGAGGGGTTATTTGATCATTAAAGTAGAACATCAAAAGAAAACAAGAAAGATTTGTAACCATAGGGTTGGGTTAAACTTAATCTTCAGAAAAGTCATGAAGAAGGATCCTTACTTTCAAGGTCTTGAGTTACAAGGGTTTTGCAGCCCTCTAGTATCCCGCATTGCAAGAACCCTGATGAGGGAACACCATAGCTAAAATAAATTCAGTTCAATTCGGTAAAAATAAGTTCTCTTTAACTCAATTCAACATAACTAAGTTCAGTCTAACAAAGCTAAGTTGGTCTTTGATTGAGTCAATATTATCATACTTGTGAATAAGTCTTAGTACTAGTATCTGTAGGCAATAGATGGTGCTTAAGTGAATATCACAACAAGTAGGTCTTTGATTGAGTTATACATCCAGCGATATCTTTCTACTACAGTATGTGACAATGTTATCTTATTCATACGTAGAAGTAGAATATGCTTCTCCTGACTCCTGAATGTTATATGTAGCCTATACTCAGGCATAATATTTTTGTGTCAGAGGCATTACTTTTCTTAACATGAGTTGCAAGTAATCTTCTATTTACGTGCAAGTTTATGCTAAGATTGTTATACTCGGCCTCATTTCCTACAAGGATGTCCTTGTCATCCATCTGAAAAAAGGTAGTCACTTGTTGGAGGAAAAGAAACCAAGTTTGATTTTTGTTTTTTTTTACAACGGTAAGTGATAAGAGAGTTAGACGCCTCTTTTCACAAAAGTATGCTCGACGAAATCAGTATACCTTATAGAATTAAGAGTAGGAAACGGTGATAAATCCCAGAAAACAGTTGAAGAAAGCATCTTCCTAGTTTTGGTAATCAATCAGCTGCCATGTTAACTTCCCAATAGATATAATAGATAATGTAATGATCCATCATGCTCAAGAACCTCAAAATATCTCTAAGAATTGTTACAATTTGCCAAGGAATATATATTTGCCCTTTGAGTGCTTGTATAACCGTAGCTAATCATGTGGGTGTGCTCAAGAAACCAGGTTTAATGGGTGTGCGAATCATGTGGACAATTCTGATGGATAATAGATTCAAGGCAAGACAGAATATTACAATTGTGAAATTCAAGATATTGGTCATTCAAGATATTGGCAAGTTTCCTAAGATGAACATGGCAGCAGAAGAATTTGTAGTTAATTCTTTACCTGAAAATAGATTTACTCACCTTTGGTTGGAGTGAAATCCATGTTTGATTGTCAACAAGTAGAACCAATAAAAGAAACAGCAGAACAATGCAGGGAATGAGGGACGAAACTTTTCTGGGAAGGAAATATATTGAAGAACATGAAGACAGAGTAGCAAGCACAAAGTCCTATAAATATAACTACTCCAAACCAAAATGGCCAGCAATCAGTGATGATGTTCCGTTCCAGAAAGACCAACATATACACACAATAACAGGGACCTTCCACTCTCAAACATGGTTCGATCAGTTGTCGACATTCTCCTTCACGGCCAAAACCATCAAAACAATGTCCATGTCCTTTGGGCCGCCTTCATCCGCAGCTACAACAGCAACATATTTCTCGGACAAGGACGATATATTCTCTCGATCTACCCCTACCAGGACTGTGAGTTGATCTACCCCCTGGCCACCTCCTTAACTTCCTTTTTTCCCCCCCTTTGGGTTCAACTTTTGTTTATCAAAGTTGACTTATTGTCTATTTTTATCTTATAAAAGGATATAATTCTTTCATTATATATTTTCTCATTTATAAAACTCAAACTTGAGTCTACTGTTGCCTATAAAATAGCAGAATGTTTTTATCACAAATTTTCTTCATTTATAAGCTCAAATTTTAGACCTTAGTTAAAGGAACAACTGCCAAACCCCCTTAAACTTGAGACCTTGGTAGTGTTTATATCATTCGGATGGTTTATTTTTGGCAGCATGTTGTTCTTGATCCATTGCATATTCGTGTCTTGAGACCCAAACAAGAGAGCGTTCTAATGTTCACAATTAGATTTGACAAAATCGAATCGAAATTCAAAATCTAAATCAAAACGCATGTATTCAAATCTAACCACCAAGATAATCACACTTAATTGCCAGTGGGCCCAAAATGGACCCAAATCAAGTCAAATTTGATACCGAATTCTCCACAAAGTTACTTCTTTTTTCAAGAAAGTTTATTGGAACAAATATTTAGTTGATTGAAGTAGAGCCAAATTGAAAACGACCAAACCCATACCAGACTAAATCAAAACGCCATTGATCCAAAACATGATTCGATCTAAAGTTAACCCACACTGCATCCAAACAAAATGACCCGTTTGTCATACAACTTACGTTCAACTGTTAGTCCATTTACATGGAATTTACCTACCTTTATTTTGCTTTTATTATTTGTTAAAATATTATTTCAACGTAAATCTATTGGGTTCCCTTCTCCAACTCTCCTCATAGATCTATCCGGAAAATTCTTGTTACACCATTTTAATATATTTTTGTTGATGTGGCTTCTAAAAACATGTGCTTCCGAGAGCATAATAGAGTTTTTGAATCTATCATGAATTGTCTCATCATCCAATTATATGCAATTTATCAAATATTACCATTTGTTTAGTATGAAAATTTGCTGATATGATTGAAGTAGAACTTCATTTCTGCCTTATTGAAGTTCTTCATGGGATTCATAATTGTTCAGTTTCTTCTTGCATTGAAGGGGTCGAACTATGATACTCTGGATTTTGTTTTATACTCTGGATTTTGTTTTATGTAAACATATTTGAACGTCTTTGCGTTTGTATTTGTGCGCTTAAAGAAATATGATCGATGGAATAGTTGTGGTACTTCTCTTAGGATCCATCGAGTGTGGTACCATAGCAATATATCATATCTTTTTGACCACCAAAACTAAAGGCCGGTCAAATAAAATCAGGAAAAAAATAAAGTAAAACTCTCTTGAAAATATATGAATCCAATCATGTTTGGATGCAAGTGTATTTATATCCTAAATTCGAGTGAAAGTCAATTACCATATAGATGTGAGGGTGATGAGATACGTCTTTTCGCAATCTAACCTTAGTCTAAAAATCGGTTTAAAATATTCAATTTTTTCAATCGTTATGATTAGTCAATAATTGTGAACATTTAATATTATTCAACTACACTAATGAGTGCAAATCATGTTCTAATTGGATCAACCATATCCGTGAAAACTTATGATATGCGTAATTTTATAATTGTAAAAAAGTTCTGGCTAAAACGGTAATTTTACACAACGATAAGTGGTAATACACTTAAGTTTCTTAATTATCTAAAGCATCATTTACCAAAAGTTTTTATTTATCAGCCAAGTAAAATTGTAATTTTTCCGGTGCATAGGCTAGGACAAATATGAATATTGATGCACCACATAAACTTTAATTTAAAGAGTAACATTGTTAGTTTTCCTTCTGCCTTCCATATATATATGTATATCAGGAATATGCATGGCACATGCATATATATTCCTGGCTACGAATTCTAGCACCACCAGCTTCTCATTGTTCTTCCCCTCTTACAACTGTATTTACTTTATTCACTTAAGATCTGAAGCACTACATTACCAGCTAAACTTAAGAAGACAAAGAAATTAAACCTTGTTGTACATCAATGTACTGACATGTCTAGGGAGAGCTCATGGAGGCGGCGGACCTGGTGGTGGTGGTGGTGGGCGGTGAACAGGGCCTGGTGGTGGTGCTCCTGGGCCCGGAGGTCCAGGTGGTGGTGGAGCTGGAGCTGGAGGTCCAGGAGGCCCATGTGGCGGACGGGGGTCAGGTGGCGGTGGGTGGGGGCCCGGGCGATGAGGCGGCATGATGTGTTGGTGAGGAGTACGTGCCTATGATCGATGTGATATGCTTGCAAGTTGCAACAAATGAGAAGGGAATGGGGTGGCTTTTATAATTATGGAGCCACGGGCAAAGGCAATGCAGACTGGTAGAGTGGTAGATGAGTGCATGTCCAAGACCGGTGGCTGGATAATTGATCACATGATTTGGACGAAGGAAACTCGCCAGGAAAAACGCTGTTTTGCTGCTCAGGGGCTACTTTTTTTTCTTTGGTCCACCATTTAAAACTCTGTTTTCTTTCGGGTCACTTTGGGGATGTTTATTAATGGTGGCATCTAGCATGTATGCATGGTTTCTATAAGAAAGATGTGAAAATTTCACGTCTCAGCCAGCGGATGTGAAGTTAGTAGAAGGCACTAGCTTTTGTTTGCTACGATCGGGAAGTATGGGCATGCTATTGTTATGTATGGGTGTGTTATGATTATTTGTTTAACTATATTTTCAAACTTTATGGTTTTATAAGTTGTATCTATTGTTTTGCCTTCTGGCAACTAATTATTAGAACAAAGGAACAGCTTACGGAAGAAAATTTTTTTTAAAAAAACATAGTTTTACGACCATGGTTTCTACCAAAAAATCTTATAGTGCTATTAGACTTTGGCATGATAATATGTTCACTGAAATTTTGATTCGATATTGTTAACTATAATTTTTTTTTTCCTTTCAAAAATTAAGCTTTTAATTCCATATGCATTGTTGGAATAAATTTAGAAAACAAGGATGCTATAAGACAAACATAATGTTAGAGAAGATCAATCATCCTCTAAGGCGTGCTAGACGTTGTTCCTAAGGATAATTTCACTCATCTAGAGTATGTACTCCAGTGCAAAAGCTCTGGCGGCTATTCTCCCAAGATACAATACCGGTGTGTTTGGTAGAGTTAAAAGCTATTTTTCTAGGAAATAATTTTTCATATAAAATGATTTTTCATGCAAAATAATTTTAACTCATATTTTTAGTTATTTGGTAAAAGAGAAAATGAACTTTCTGAAATATGAGTTTGATTAACAAAAAATGAACAAAAAAGTTAAAAAGAGGCACATTAGTGAAAAAACAAAAATAAGTAAGATATTTAGAAAAATGAGAATTTATAATTTGTTCTTTAGGGAATTATATTACAATAGTATTGTTATAAAGATCAAAGGTGTGACAATATATACATTTTTCAATTTTTTTAATCTTACTTACTGCCAACAATTTGATATTAACAACGCTTTATCGATTTCCTACCTTCGAGTAAGAATTCAAACAAAGGAGAGGAAAGACCTAGTGAGTTTTTCTATCTTCTTAACCCTGACGAGAAATTCCAAATCGTTTTAGATTTCAATAAAAACATGGTTGTAAGATTCAACGGCATCAGTACCGGTATCGGCATCGGGATCGGGGTGATACAATTTCGCTAATCTTTAATATATATGTTGCCTTAATTTTCGAACTATATATCACTATCTTAATCTTCGAATCACGTGTCGAGAAAATGGATACGAAAGAGAAAAAGAATGTGAAAGCATGTGAGCGTCAAAAAAAACGTAAAATCAACTTACATTCCATTCAAAGTGAAAATATTTTTCTACATTCTAGAAAAAATAATTTTTCTCCAAAAATAAATTTACCCTTCTTATTTTACCAAATATTCAAAAATAAAAAAATTTAAAAAAATAATTTTTGCCGCTATCAAATACACCGTATACGTCAAACACTTTTCAACCGTTCGGACCCGCCAAGGAGGTGATAAGAATGACTGGTTAACTTTGCGTGATTCAGAAAACGATTAACACTTAATAAATGTTGTAGGTTTTGCTTGTCAAATTATCACTGGATCCGTAGTCTATTCCTGTTTGTGAAAATAATAGCTCACGTATGTGTCGCATTGTAATGCACGAAAACCGGCTAAAAAGCAGGAAATAATCCATTACCAATTAATAAAATGGATGCCGAACTTTTATTAATTAACATAATATGATACAACTAGATGAAAAATATTACTATAAAAATAAAAAATTTAATGATAAAAATTAAAACAAATCAATCATAATATATCGTTTTACTTTTTGTCAGTGTTTTTGTTTAACAATGACGATTAATAATGACGCTGGAGCTTCGAAATATTGGATTATTTGGATAGCAAAACCCGGCAAAACTACTTCTTGAAAGTTGAAAGTAAGCAGAGAACCTAGTAAAAGCAGATTAGCATATGACTTGGTCACTAACAAACAAACAAACGTACGTTAACAAATGAATATTATTCTTAAAAGACATTAATCAATAAAAATATAATTCTTGAAATCAATTATTGATAAAGTCATGCCTATAATTCATCCCTTAAAATAAGACCTTTCTTCAAACCCTACATAAATACGGAAAGCTTATATATCGAACTGCCCTTATATATTTTTTTAAGAACAGGGGCATTACTGGCTCGGTACCAATTGCCTGTTGCAGTTATCAACAGAGAGGGATGGATCAACTTAACTGAAAAGCATAGCATGGCATAAAACCAAGTCAAATTCCTATTCATAACAGCACCATACACAATTTATTCATTAGCACACTAGAAGTAAGACGAAATTAAGAGGAAGAAAATAAGAACTGTCCACTGGTGACTGGTGAGTAGCTAGTGCAATTAAGCTAATACTTTTTATCAGACTGGGATGACTGGGATCATGCATCAGCAAGCTTTGATTAGTGAGGACGTGGTGGTGGCGGTGGCGGCGGCCCATAGGGATCTTCCAAAAACGGCCATGGTGGCGGGCCTGGTCGTCCAGGTGGTTGAGGTGGTGGTGGTGGAGCGTAGAAGTTAGGAGGTAAAGGGGGCCCTGGAGATGGTGGTGGTGGGGGACCGGGATAGTGGACATGAGGCGGTGGTGGCGGAGGACCCGGACCATACAGCGCTGGTGGCGGCGGTGGACCGGGCAGTGGCGGTCCTGGTTGTGGCGGTCTTCTCCAAGCCATAATTTTCTCTGAGAGTAATTTATAATTGTTAATTACCAGTATGGAAGATGAGAAAGTTAGGAAAGTGGTGATTTTGTGACTTTTTAATTTGAGGCTGGCGATTTAATTTGGGGAAGTTTGGCTCCGTCGCTAAGAAATGAAATTGGGTAGTGGGAGGAGCATTGAAGATAGGGATAGTCATAGTATTGATTTGACCATAAGCGACGTAGTTGAAAAAGACTGGCAGATACCAATTGCGTTACGTGTGTGCACCTGCATATGTACGTGTCAGCTCTTGCCTTAACTCTTAAACAAACGAAGTTACCAGAGGACATCAAATCAATCCGTCAACTGTGCATTGAATTCCGCAAATGTGTCATTTTGCGAGTGGTGCCCTGATGATGTAAAGTTAAAAAGAAAAAACTATAAACTATGCGACCGTAACAAACAATAATCAATTGGGTTTTTGGAACATAAAAATTCAAATCTTAGAAGTCCTGAAAGATAATAATCTGAATTTAAAAAATTTTTGTTACTGAGCTAAATTTTTAAAATATTTATTTTTAGTGTTCCACCACCGAATCCGACTCATCAGGGACATGACACAACGGTGCTAGAATTATACGTATAATATTGGAGTAATTAAAAAAAAGAAAAAGTCTTAACACATCAGTTACCTTCCCCTCCAATTCTCTCTCCTCCCCTTAAACATG